>JBBMOE010000007.1:10282256-10332737 GCA_037975065.1 Chaetodon trifasciatus | reverse complement strand
GACCCATGCCTAAGCGTGTGTGAAATGTGACGTTGCCACCGTTTCCATCCTGCATGTAAGCGGCGTTTGCAAATCGCTTTTGTCAAACTGGCCCCTGGGTGTTATTCCTGAGATAAAAGCCGTAGCAAGCATGCATTTTACATAATGCAAAAGACAGCATTCGATCAGGAATTCAGTGGGTTTCTTCATTGAACTTCTATGTCAAAACAATGACGCTGACATTTGGGTGGTCTGTAAACACATACACTGGCTGCTCGCCACTTAAGGTGTGTTTACTGTCCCCATTAGCAGGCACATTTAATTTTGAACTGAGCTCTGGGACCTGTATGATTAAAACACGCTTGCTGTTATCACCAGATCAACAAATGTTTGACTATGATGTTTTTTTTAGTGGTGGATGATTTGTTAATATTGGGATTGTGCCTTTTAAAAGTATACCTATACATATGGTTTCGCAGTCTTGTTTTGTTTCATGTCTCAAATTAGGATGACTGTGTACAGCCTGCGGTGTTGCAGGGAAATGTCCAGGGGGAGAGAGAGACAGGGAGAGAACAGACACCTTGCTGAATTAACAAGAACTGGGAATAGAGGTGGATCCACCCACTCAATAACAACAGAAGAGAGGAGCATGTTAGGTGGCAGCGACGCTCTGCTTAGAAAGCTTAACCGTGCATGTTTACATGCAAGAATGTGTTTGTACCGTCCTGTAGGTAAGTGTGAAGCACACTGAGCACAAGAGACATTGGATGTCTGACTCCTCCAGAGGGGAGGACTTGGCTTGTGTTTAGCCTCTGTGGCGGGTTTGTTGTTGGGTAGCACATTGCTGCCTGGAATGTGACAATAGAGGAGGAATGGAAGAGAATATCGACACATGAATCCCCTCTCCCAACGAGCTTCAGTCGTACAACATTTCAACCAAACGAGGGCCCTCCTCGGCGTGGGCGTTGAGCCAAATTTGGTGTTGCCCAGTCAATATGGTATTGAATAGAGGACAAACACTGTAATTTTGCCTGATATGAATCACTGCACAAATAAGCTTTACTGGAAATTAGATTCAGTATTTAGGGATTCATTTTATTTGTTCAAAACTGGCTTCAGTTTTCACCCTGCAGCTTAATTAAGTTCTACAGTAGTTTGGAAGTGCTCACATTAAATATCCACATGGTAATATTGTGCAGCAGATTCTATTTGGCTCAGCGCCCAATCGATTCATCAGCGTGACTGATATAATCGGCCTATTTTAGCTTATCGCACATGTATTAGTATCGATATATATGTCAGCTAATTAGTAAGCTGGGTTTTTTTTTTTTTTAAACTGAAAAATATCCTACAGTATATACAAAGCTCACAGTTCATTAATCTATCTGACATAAATATATATTTCTCTCTCTATATATATATATATATATAAACATACTATATGTCAGGCTTTAATTAGGTGCTCCTGCAACCTGCCCTCCAGTGCTTTGATAACACACCTACTTTTGCGGCTCCATAGAATAGCGCGTCGCTTTGATGTTGCATTCGATATAGAACGGACAGAGCGAACAGACTGAGCTCCGTGCAGGTTCACAGGTTGGTTGCTTCCATTACAGCGCTGTGATCTCCCTCGCTCTGATCCCAGTTGGCAGAGGAGAGAGCCTTTTAAAGACAGCAACTGTGGAGAGCAGACACTCGATGCCCTGTGCCGGGCACCACCAGCTGGGCTTGGCACAGCATCAACATTATTAGCACCAATGCTCCCTTGGTCCATAGAAGTCTTTTGTGAGCGAAAACAGGCAGCAGGGAGAGAGATGGTGAGGGGGAATTTAAAAACAGAAACATATTATCTTTTTTCAATTTGATTTTGCTACCTCGAACACATTATACTTTAATGTCTCACTTATTAATCATGGTAACATGTTAACACACTAATATGAAAGAGGAAAAAAGAGAATTCAGTGCAGTACAAATGGGTTAAAACAGCAAAACACTGCAAAACAGATTCCCTAACAGTATTCTCATACAGTAGCACCCCCCAACGCACATAAGCACCAGACATTCCTCAGCAGTAATGCAAGCAGGCGCCTGCTGGTGTTATATAGGACAATAAAAGCCTGTGCAATCAGGGACTACAACCATCATCAGATCATTATCATACAGTTCAGCCCTGGGGGCAGGTGCAGGCAGCAGGAGCTATGTGTGTCATGGTCACACCTGTGCTCAGGGATATTGGCTGGCCTCAGGATTTCTCTGCAAGTTATCATCCTTTGAGACCCCGGCCCACCCACCTACACATACACACAAACACATAAGCATGCACTACACTGCATCACTGTAATGTAACAGTATATAGTATGAATCATTGAAATGGAAATAAGCATGCACAAGAATACAGTCCACAGTGTTTCAGATACGGAGGCAGACATAAAATAAAACATCAGTGGTGGTGAAAATTAATTCAGCACATTTACTTAAGTACAGTACTGCCTGTATGTACAATTCTAAATATTTCCTGTTTTCACTACTTTATAATTGTACTCCACTACATTTCAGATGGAAATTTGTACTTTTTACTCCACTACAGTTCTTAGACAGTTATAGTTAATAGCTTTTGTGCAGATTAAGATTTTAAACCTATAATGACCAAATAAAAAATGACACCTTTGTTATAAAGTATCGACCAGCTGCAACATTTAAATGCCTCTTACATGGTAATGTTAAGTACAAGTAATCCAGTAACACAACCATCTGATAGGGGTCATTCTACATAATGAGTATTTTCACTACTGTATCATTTTGTGCTTTTACAGGAGTGATTTTAAATGCAGGGCCTCACATGTAATGGAGTATTTTTACCAGTTGCCAGTGTTGCTTATGTAAAGGACCTGAATACGCTGACCACTGTTGAAATGTTTGTGTATGGGCGCGCACACAAACAAAGATGACAAATGCAACTGCAGAGAAATAGAAGAAAGCGTCTCTCCTGTAAGTACAAATGGAGAACAAGTAGGAGCACATGCTGGGTTTATTAGTGCAGCAAATTTCATATTAATGCGTATTCTCAGCTAACACAGTATCAGCATGCAAAAAAAGACGTTAGAAGTGCCCATTTTTGAAATTGATAGCATCATCCTACCCAGCTATCCTGAGGAGACTCCTGCAACATACCCACTGTTTAGCAGCCACCCAGATGTAATTAACACTGCCTGTGTTGTTTACACTATGAATCAAGTGCTGACTCCCTCTGTACTGCCTGCATCCTCTCTCTCCCTCTCTCTGGCCGCAGAGTCCAGATGGTGGTGAAATGCACAGGACTGTTTAGCTCTCCCGTAAAGTCTCCTCCCTTCCTCCACTCAGTCCGGCTCTAACTTGCGGTTGTCACTGATGAAACCTAGTTTTTAAGTGACCCACCATTAAATCACATCCCATATCTTGGCTTAAGTGGTTCCAATCATAAAAGCTTTATTACTCTGGAAATTTTGAAAAGTGTTGCTGAAGATCTAAGGGGAGGAAAAACCTGTGGAGTGGGTACCTACTAGCCTCTTTAGCTAAACCTAGCTGGAGGCTGATTAAATATGAGGAAAGGCCATCATGTTAAACAGCCACTTAATCAGATAGGCAGCGTGGTGCTAATTAGGGTGGACTCTGAAGTGGACAGTGCTGCCAACAGCATGCTGTTGCCTGAAGGGTCTGGTGGGACACGACTGCTCAGAGCATTCACAACCTCTTTTGTCAGATTAAATGAAAGAGTTAGGCACGTATCATGTTTCTTGTGCACAGTTAAAACAACAATCTGTGGCATTTTTAGCAATGCTAGCAGCGTTGCTCAAGGGGAGGCAATGGAGGTCTGTCAGGCGGTTTGTGCACCACTTTGTTCTAGACTGAAATATCTCCACAGCTATCGGTTTGTTTTCCCGTGAAATGTCCCCTAGCTCTTCTCTAGCACCACCATGAGGTCGACATTTGTGATTTTGAGTAAATCAAATGCATTGTCATGATGAATTACAATAATTTTGGCAATCCTTTCATGAAAAATAAATTTAGGTGGAGGTCGAAATTGGAATTTGTCCTATATTTTGGGTTGTGACCAAACAAAACTACTGGCACTCCCATCAGCCTCAGCTGCACTTTGTGCTAAGCGCTAAGAAGCAAATCTCAGTGTGCTAACAAGCTAAACTAAAACGGTGAACATGGTAAACATTACCTGCTAAATTTCAGCATGTTAGCAGTGTCACTGTGATAAGTTTGCATGCTGACATTAGCATTTAGCTCAAAGCACGGCTGTTCCTAAATGCGGATCAGCAAGTGTGGCTATAGACTATTAATCTTGTTGTGTATTAAATGAATTCTTTCTGCTGGATGCTTTTGCCTTCACCCAAAATTAGACAAATTCAGGTGTGCAAGAGAGTGTTTTTGACAGCAGCACCAGAGGTTCATTTGGAACAATCAGACAAGGGACTAGGTGGTTAGCATGAGCAGTCGGTGCATGTTTGAACCGCTTCTCCCATTGAGCTATGTCAACAAATAGTTTGAACTCTCTCCCCTTCTGATTTTTTTTTTCCCCAAGTTGAAATATTCCATGAGGTTACACTGCTGAGACAAATAATTCAAAGAAGGAGGCATTGATAAAAGTATAAGGTCAGAGTGGGTTTTTTCAGCATGCAAGCATCTGTCAGTATTTGATAAGACAGAGCTGCTTTAATAATACTGCATCAATACTGAATCAATGTATATAGACATGCATCAAACAGAGCTCTGCTCACTCTCACGACTCCCACAGGACCCTTTCTTTTAAACCAAAAACTCTGCAATGTAGTCCTTTATCCCCTTTTCAAGTGCACTTAAATCAACAATAAAACCATGAATGTGCTTTCACATAAATCCAGCACCATCAATGGATCTGTTACCCAGGGGTCCTTGTCGGAAAAAGCTGGTCTTACTTCCCTGTGACAAAAAAAAAAAAACTCATTTTGAAAAGATGCAGCAACCCTGCTCTGTTGCCTCAGCATGTGGAAATGCAATGTAAGAAAGGGATTAAACCTCCAACGCACAAAAGAAAAAGAGGAAAAATGACAGTGACTGCACTGGCAAAGCCCTGCATATACCCACAATCTGGGCAACACTCACGCACAGCTCAGTGAAATACTGTAGAGAGCAAGGCAGAGGAAAGACACTGGAAGAAAGACAACAGGGATAAAAGGGATGAAGAGATGGAAGTGAAGGGAGGAGGGACTGGGGCAGAACATAGGCGGTCAGAAAGCAAGCATCGAAGAGAGACAGAGTGGAAAAGTTGGGGACAGGGAGAAAGATGGCACTAGGCTGAGCTGCAGTCACCCAAGGGTTTTTTGCTCACCAGAATGATAAGACACTGCCTGCTCTCCCTCCTCTGCTAGGAGGCCTGAAACAACCATAATATACCCCATCAATCATATGTCACATTTCAGGGTTTTTCAGCTGTTGTCTTTTCATTCTTGTGCTGGAAGTGAGGGTTTGCACAATTCTCAGTGCACTGACTGAGTTTGCATCGCCCGGGAAATGCATGGTTACATCTTACATTACGATTGAATTACTACAGTAGTACTAAAAGGAGCAAAAACATAACGCTGACATGATTTTGAGGCGTGAGAAATGCTACTAGAAGTTTTACAGAATAGTTCAACATTTTGGGAAATGTGCAGATTTGCTTTCTTACTGAGAGCTCAATAAGACCATTGATGTCATGCTCATACCTGTCTGCTCAATATGTAGCTGGAGCCAGGAGATGCTAGCTTAATAGCCTAGCATAAAGATGAAAACAGCAGGAAACAGCAAACAAAATCTGCCTCACCAGCACGTTTGAAGCCCACTCATTAACATGTTATGTTTTATTTAATCGATACAAAAACAGAAATGTAACAGTTGTTATGCTAAGCTAAGCTAACTGTCTGCTGGCTCCAGATTTATGTTGACTGGACAGAAACTAGTGGTATTAATCTTCTCATCTAATTCTCTTGTTATGCCCTGAGCTCACCTACCAGCTGCTCTTAAGAAGGCTGTAGGTCTTGCTGAAGTTAAAATTCATCACTAATTAGGTGCAGACATTTCCCATCAGTGTCCATTACTCTTCATGGGTATTTTATCTTTACAGATAAAACAAATAGATAACACAGTGCCTCACTCAGTGGGAGGGTGAGTGAGATTGGGTATCTCGATTAAAGTAGAAATTCTAAATCATGGCTCATTGTTTACAGAAAAGCCTACTTGACTAGTGAAGATTTAATTGCTAAAAAAATCACAAAGTTTAGAGATGCAGTCATTTATCTGACAGCAGAAATTATGACTCAAATACTTGCACCGACTGTGCAGTGAAGCAGCACAAATACATATAAACTATGGAATGAAATGAATAATTACCTCCTTCTTCTATCAAATCATCAAACCCCATGGGTCCGTCTGTGATCTGAGGGCAGAGTGACTTCAGCTTCAAGAAAACAATGAGCTGCTCTCTCTCCCGCTGACACTGTGACTCCAATGCTGATGGCAATGCTGCCGGTGTGTGTGTGCGTGTGTGTGTCTCAGTGTGTGTATGTGTGCGCGTACGTCTCAGTATGTGTGTAAATGTGTGTGTGTGTGTGTGTGTGTGTTGTTGCTCTGTGCCTGGCAGCTGCAGCCCAGCGATGCATGGTGAATAACAGGTCAGTGCTAATCTCATTAGGGCTAATCAGATGTATATGATATGTATAAACAGTAGAGTTCCACTGTACACAAGCAGCC
Source organism: Chaetodon trifasciatus (assembly GCA_037975065.1). Taxonomy (NCBI): domain Eukaryota; kingdom Metazoa; phylum Chordata; class Actinopteri; order Chaetodontiformes; family Chaetodontidae; genus Chaetodon; species Chaetodon trifasciatus. Next base: position 10,326,002 of record JBBMOE010000007.1, on the reverse strand, counting down.
GCAGTACACGTCCATCACCAGACGGGTAGTAGTGTGTGTGTGCATGTGTCTGTGTGTGTTTGTGTGTGTGTTTAGAGGAATTCTGGGAGGAGGATGACTGATTGTGAAGAGGTGAAAGGAGAGATGTCGCCTTTCAGGGTGCAACATTATAAGAGGAATTATGGAATTATGCACAGGTGGAGAGATGGTGTGAATACTGATGCAGAGAAAAGGAATATATTTGTTTAAACACACACACACATACACACACACACACACACACACACACACACACACACACACACACACACACACACACACACACACTCAGCAGGCAGCTCAGTGGAGTTTGCAGTTCACCTGTTCTAAATGAGGAAACTGCATGCAACTATGACAAATGAGGCATGCCTCTGGGAAGTTTGCAAGTTGAGGTTTGTCACTATGTCTGACTGTGTTCCTGTTTGTCTGTGTGGTGTACACACATCTTGCTAATTGGTTCCTGGGTGTGTGTTAAGGTTTGTATGTTCCTCACGTATCATGCTTATGAGAGAGGGAAAAGGCACAGGTGAAGCAAGACATCAAGAGCCAGAAAGGAAAGTGTAAGATGTGAAAAAATGTGAGTCATTAAATGAGGGAAAGGGGGATCTGGACTTGTACTTTAATTGAAACAGCAGAGGAGCGTGTGATTTCAGATGGTTATGTGGGTGTTTGAGTGAGACAGAGAGAGTCAGAGAGCGGTGAGAAAGACAAGGCAGCAAGAGTTTTGGACATTTTGTTTGAAACCCTTTCCCCTCTGAGTGCCCCAGGGGTTCCAGATTGGTTTCACTTAAAGCACTTAAAAAAACCCCAAAGGGATCCGGTCTTGGCTGTGAAATAAATATCAAGATCGCTCTTGGATTGTTCTTAAATTGAATGCAATCTGCCAGAGCTGTGAGCCATCATTTCACGTTTTTCTCCCCCCTTGATCTCTCCGTCTTCCACTTGATGCCAGCCTCTTTTTGTTTCCATCACAAAGGGATTTTCAGGAATTGTTCTGCTCCAAAGGCAAGTTGGAGAAAGATCCTTGCCATGTAAATCACTTGAGCCAGACAATATTTGATGTATCACAGCCAACAAAAGTTGAAAGATGGAGGAAATATTTCCAGGAATGGTTGTTAAGTCAGAGGAGAAGCTAATAGAATGACATAAATCATTCAAACAAAGAGGCTGATGGGGAATTCGGTGGAGTAGTTTGTTGTCAGAGTGCAAACACAGCACAACTGTGTTTATACTGTAAAACATCTAATAAACTCCTGTTCTCAAATAATCTTGAAGCCAAATTGATCTTTATGTTGCAATAAAAAAAATGCCGTCTCTAATGTCACCCACATAAAAAGCTCTTTACACTGCTGCTGATGAAGCACACACAGTATATATTGTTACTGCGTCACTCTATAAAATTAGCATTGTAATATGTTTTAAGGCTTTTTCCACGTGAAACAGGAGCTTGCACACATATATAAATCATCGTAAAGTAGTCTGTCATTTGCAAATTCTCAAATTCTCAGGGGTGTGCTAAAATATCCATTCATTAACTACAGTGTGCCCAGTTATCCTTTTGAGGGTCATTGGGGGGCTGGAGCCGATCCCAGCTGACAGTGAGCGAGAGGAGGGGTACACACCGGGCAGGCTGTGCTAAAATATCCCAGCTGGATTTTATAATCAAGCGGAATTCAGCATGAAGACTAAAATAGCACAACCTTCAAACGGTTTCTGTTTTTATTGAACATACTGTCAGAGGTTTTTAGCAAACAAGTCGTCAGATTTTTCTTTATCTCAGAAGTGTTTTTCACAGAATAGATTGATACGCACAATGTTTTACTGGAAGAGGCCATGAATGTTGTAGTTTGACCCAGATGAATAAAGAGTTCGAAGAATAGGAATGTGATATTGATTGATTCAAAGGGGAAAAGGCAAGGCTTTTGGAGGAGAGTTAAAAGGTCAAAAGCAAAACCGAAATAAAAAAAAGATCAGCAGGAGGCAGATTTTATTTGCATTGCATGAATCCCAACATGTCAAACTTTAATCGTTTCCAAAGCGAATTTGTTGAATAAATGAATTTAAATGCGTGATGTACTTCTGAAGTGGAGTGAAACTGAATGTGATTATTGTAACTTTTCTAAAAATCAGACTGAGCTGAAAACACATCTTCAAAAACAGTTCAAATAAAGCTGCATTCATTCCAACTGCGTGTCTTTGCATGGAGCTGCTAACAGAATAATTGGATGATAGGACGTGATGAACTTTCCCTTCAGTGGAGAAAATAGTGTTTGGACTGTGAGTAGAACTCCTCCCCACTATTCATGAAATAGATTAGCAGACTCTTTTCCTAATCAGCTTTGCCATGAACACCACAACACTAGGACACACACACATATCCACACACCGCATGCACTGGGAGAGCAGATATGGCACTAGCTGTTCCCTTTCTCAGGGAAGCAGAGGGGATGAAAGAGTGCAGAGATGGGTTTCCCATCCTCTGATCTGTTGCTGCCTTTGACATTAGCAGTCACCAACTCCAAAAGTGCAGGAGAACTGGGGGGGCAAGTTAAAAACTGACAATCTGCCCACAGCCACGACCACGCACACACTCCCTCCCCTCCACTCTATCTTGAATTTTCTCTTCTTGCTGTCGGAAGTTCGATTCATTTTTGTAATTGACCTGCCACCATAAATATGGGTTGGATAAATTGTTCATGTAACATAAATTTCTGCCCCTCCCAGACTGTTCCTGCTTCCCTTGTCTCCCACATAGATGGCATGGATCCTCCACTGCACCTATAGAGACAGCATAGGGAGCTGATATGAACTGAACAGCAGCTCAGTGGTCTCCTACTGTGTGCCTAGTTGCGCTGAAGCCCCGCTCATTCTCTCTGACAGCCCAGCACATCCACAAAGACCCTATAGCTGCAGATACTTTGTGGTTTCAAAGTCATTTTTCATACTCCCTTGCAGGCTGGTCACCCAGGACTTGTCAAATATGATCACCACAGCATATTTCAGCATGTGTGGGACCATGGAAAGAGGATCTGAGCTGAGCTGTAATGTGTTGACCTGAGTAAATGTGGAGTGTCTCAAAGTGTGAGGACAGACAGCGTGAAAGGAATTCATGTGTGCCAGGCAGAGCGGTAAAGATAAATCTCAGCATGTCAGGGTGAGGAATTCACTCCCTTTGATGACTTATTACTGGGGTTATAAGGATGGCTATCGTCCAGACTTTTCCATGCACTATGAATCCCGGCTATCTGCTCTGTGCTGTGTGCTTAGCATGTTGCACCAAGTCTGCTAGTCAGAGTTGTCCCATCTGCGCTGGCGCCTCTTTTGCGTTCGCTCTCTCTGGAGAACAGGCACACCCATCAGGAACCATTAGTCTTCACCGTGACAGGCTGGCCTTCCACTGAAAGACTCTCCCTGGCGGAGCTTTCTCATCGCCTCAGACAGTGGTCGGGTATTTTTACTAACAGGCTGAGACACTGTGCCATTTGTGCAGGGCATTTACTGCTGGCATTACTCCTAATTTATGTTCTCTTGTCCTGACAAAAGAGTAAAGCAAGTCACCCGAGACTTCACACACTTTCTTATGTTCCTCCGCAGGTGAACAAATGGGCCGATTAAAAGGTCATGTGGACAGATGTATTGGCAGGTGTTGTAAAAATGTCTTATGATATTGCCCTCCTGTTTGCAGACGGATGCGGCGCTGATGTACGACGCCGTGCACGTGGTGGCGGTGGCAGTGCAGCAGTCGCAGCAGATCACCGTCAGCTCTCTGCAGTGCAATCGCCACAAGCCATGGCGCTTCGGGGGGCGTTTCATCAGCCTCATCAAAGAGGTACAAGGCCGCCAGTGCGATCAGCGTGCACCCTGCCTCGACCTCTGATCTGCACAACACTGCAGTTGCATGCTATATTGATTAGTGCAATCACACATTTGCAAGCATTTAATTTGTAAATCATTTTGTGTCTTTATCTTTTTCTTGTGATGATCAAGATAAAACCCACATAAACATCCATCCATAAAACAACTTTTTGTTCTTAATCTTTGTGGTAATGCGCAGTAAATAGCCGCTGCATTATCCACATTAACTACGTGTTTTCTGTGAGGTTTCATTCCCTTTCTCCCACTTTCTCTGGGTGCATATCTCCACCAGTGTTTATATCAAAGCGCCTGTGTGTCTCCTTAACTCTAGTCAGGGTCAGCCATTTGCTTTGTTCTACAAAGCTCTTTCATTCTGTGGATGGTATCATTGCAGGTAATTTTCAGAATGAGCCATTGTAGTAGCTGGCGCTTCTTCCCCCTCCTGTGTCTGCTATCGCTCTCCATGCCCGTCTGTTCCTCCAATGGCTTTGAAGTGAAACTTCAAGCACAATGAACCACATGCATAATGAACTCATACCTGTCAAACCTGATTCTATTCTCGCCGCTTTATTGTTTCTTGTTATGTTGTTGAGATAGACAGTGAGGGGAGAGCCAGACGGAATTCATAATTGAGACAGAAAAAGTTTTATGGTTAGCGCTTGGATAGATATTGTTGAGAAAGACGATACCTTAAGGTTAATGGAATGACTGTGTGGAGAGCTGAGGATTTCAGTTTATTATGCTGTGCGCCTCCGTCTGTAGGCTCACTGGGATGGTTTGACCGGACGTGTTCTCTTCAACAAGACCAATGGGCTGAGGACAGATTTCGACCTGGACGTCATCAGTCTGAAGGAGGAGGGGCTGGAAAAGGTTGGTGTGGCTGATGCTAGCTTCTGAGTCTCAAAGGAGAAACAGAGGAAGTGTGGGTCTGGATGTTCATTTTTCCTTTCGCTTGACAAGACAAGGTGATCTAAACTTGACACTGAATTGTTTCAACAGATTGGAACATGGGATCCTCCCAGCGGTCTGAATATGACAGAGACTCACAAAAGCAAGACATCCAACATCACAGACTCACTGGCTAACAAATCCCTGCGCGTATCCACCATACTGGTAGACACAAAACAAAACACACACACGCAGGAATACACACAGAAAAAATAAAAACAGCTCAATATCTAATACCAAACTGGCAGACATGCTTGTACACCAGTTTGCTTTCCCTGTACAGGAGGAGCCATATGTGATGTTTAAGAAGTCAGATAAGCCTCTTTATGGGAATGACCGCTTCGAGGGCTACTGTATCGACCTGCTGAGGGAGCTCTCTGGCATCCTGGGCTTCCGTTATGAGGTGCGATTAGTGGAAGATGGCAGGTATGGAGCGCTGGATGAGAGCACAGGCCAATGGAACGGCATGGTGCGGGAGCTCATGGACCACGTGAGTCAACTGTCGCCAGGGTTGCACATAGAGAGATGCAGAAAATGCACCAGAAAACGTGCAGATGTTATCAGAAATTTCAAGCAGAAGTCCTTAAAATAAACAAAAATGGCTGAGACATCTAGGTAGTTAATGTCTTCAATTAATTTTCGTTTTGCTACTCTTCATTGCTTGTTCATTCAAAACAATGAGAGCTAAACATGCACTGAGTTGACATATCTGTTAAAACGTGAAAACAAAGACTCCATCGCTCAATTTAAAATACTCATTCAGAGAGGCTAAGGCCTTACTTGGTCTGATATGACCAGTATCTTATGGTGGCTAATGTTAGCTAAATTAACAAACCATAGGTAGATATTACTACTACTACTACTAATATTGCTAAGTCAAATTGCTGACTTAACTATCCTTCTCTACTCGTGCTAGTGTTACACTGGGTTTTAGCATTTAATATTTAGCCATAATTGTCACTTGTGATCAAACTGGATGACTTTTCGCAAAGTTACGTCTCATTTCTTTATAATAAGGTTTTTAGGATTCAAATGTATTTGATAAAATGTAGATTTCAAACCTTAAGCGCATAGAAAATTAAACATTTTACCACATGAATGGTAGTTTGTTAGTTTAGGATGAGCAGTGGGAAAAACAAAAAGGGCACCACCTGCAGAATCTCAAACACCTGAAGCAGAAAATCAACCGAAAAGACGCCGTTCAACTGTGTCTGTTTGATGAATAACATTTCTTGGAGGTGTTATGCAAAAATAACTCAGAGGAACTGCTTAGCATCAGAGACGGCTAATCTTAAATTGAGAGGGGACACAAGGTGCATTTGTCACAGATAATCCTAAAATGGTTGCCTTGGTGACTCACCTCTGACACCGCATGAGAAGGATTCGACATATAACCTGTAATTTCCAGAAAATCTCCGCCTCCCACCTGCTAATCTATCTGAACTAATGACCCCAGCTATTTTCTCTCCCTTTGTCATGGCTCCTGTACATATTGACCAGACCTGCCGTTGACAGAAATCAGATGTTAATTCGATTGGTTGTCTTTTATTGGTGGACTCAAACACCAACCCCCCCCCCCCCCCCCCACTCCTGTTATCTCATTACAGAAAGCAGACCTGGCGGTGGCACCACTGGCCATCACCTATGTCAGAGAGAAGGTCATCGACTTCTCGAAGCCCTTCATGACACTGGGGATAAGTATCCTGTACCGCAAGCCCAACGGCACCAACCCTGGGGTCTTCTCCTTCCTCAACCCCCTCTCACCCGATATCTGGATGTATATTCTGCTGGCTTGCTTGGGTGTCAGTTGTGTGCTGTTTGTCATAGCCAGGTAACATGTCCACCCTCCCTTTCGCTTCCTTCCTGCCTCCTCCCCTCCTTCCTTCCTCCACTTCCTTCTTCCCCACCTGTTTGCCTGCTATCACTAACACACAGGAGTTGCTCCCTCTGGAAATTCATTCACTGAAAATCATCAAGCTGTGACTGGTGGAAAAAGCACTCTTGCAACGGGCAGCACACATCTGCTTATTTTTAGATGACTTCAGTGATGTAGCTCTACAACACAATCTAAACACATGACTTTAAAGGACCATGCTGGTGTTTTTACATGCTTTCTTATACTCTATATATTTTTTATTATTTAGACTGTTTTTAGAAAAGTGCAGTCAACAGTCAGCTGCCCAGCAACAAATCTCAAAGCCTCAGAGCCTCCCATCAACTCTTGAACTCACCACCCAAAGATTAAAAAAAATAATTGTTTAAGCTTCATTATCATTCATTGATGAATTAGTTCCAATGAAAGGAATGAAAAGGGTAATAAAAAGGAATGAATGGCCACTCTGATTTCATTACCTTACCGTAAATGAGCTAAAACAAATAAAAAACACTGGTGTGGTCTTTAAAATCAGCTGATTCTTCACACTATTTCAGGCCCATTTGCACAAGCATCAGCTTGTAAAACCAGCTACCCGTTATATATCTCTTAATCAGCTGCAAGAAATGTACAAGTACAATGCTGACACTGTATAAGTACAATTCTTACACATATCTTGATGAACCCACCCCCTAAAAACCCCTCGATGCATGACCAAAGTAGAAAGATGTGTGTTAACCCCAGGGCTCCTCTTTCTCTGCTTTCATCCTGAGAGGTTTGGGTTTAATGCACATCTCACTAAATGTTACCGGCAAAATGATCACACGAGAGGAAAAGCAGCAACTGTCACCTAAGTTAGTTCAGAATATGCAAATTATACCCGTAGCCCTTTTGTTTCCATGGCTGGTCAGGGTAAGTGATTAGCATGCAATTATACTGATATTCTTCTGCTTGTAATGAAATGGCCTCAGTACTTTTTTAAATTGTAATGCTCTTGTCTGCGTGCATGCTCTGTGCCTTTTTTCTGCACACCGTGGCAATAAATAGCGTTTGCCTTGACGCTGTGTGGCCAAAAATATCGAGTAAAGTTTCTGAAGTACAGTGTTTTCTACAGTTCACTGAGCCGGTTCTCTCATAATTGTAGTATTGATTGCACGGCCGCCGATTGATTGGTCAATCCCCCAAATGCAGAGTATATTATTTTCTTTAATCCCCTGCAAATAGACTGAATGGAGGGAGCTTATGAAGTCCTGGTTTTGCACAATAAAACACTAAACACCTCAATCTCACCAGGGGATTCACGTCTTTGAACTGCTTCCCACACACATACGCGCTTTTTTTTCTGACAAAATAAGCTATCTCATTTCAAGCTTGAGAGAAATACATTTCACTCAGTGGTTCCTCCAGCACTTTTTGTGGTTGAATTGATTCCTCTCTTTATTAACAAAACAAATGGTATTCTCTCAGATCATAAAACCTTTCCCCGTGTGCAAAATGTCCACCTGCCCCAAAGAATGGATGATTTGAACTGTATTATAACGTGTTTACATGTAATTACAGGCTGTTGCAGTTTTGCAGTCCAAGTCCTGGACACCTATGATTTTAACACCCCCAGCACAGCCTCTTCTCTTGGCCTGAGAGAAGAAAGACAGCAGATCTATAATGCCAGCCAGAGTAATCGAATCCAGCGGACAGTTAATGGAGGGAGTGTGTTGTGTTATTGTGGCCGGGGACGGGCGAAGGAGGCGAGGAACAGGAGAGATCTTTTTAAAATTCTGTGCACATTTCGACATGTCCCTCGTGCTGGGTGTGAGGAGGTGACCTTAAGTCCGCATGTTCCACATTGCCTTCTTCCTGGTGATCAGTGTGCAGAACACGGCCCGTAGGAATACAGGCCGATTCCAGGCAAAGGTCAGACAGAGAAGCCATTGGGCCGGGTGCATACAGAAGACACGTGTAGATACTGAGGGGGACAAACGCAATCCAATCAGTGTGTGTGTTGTATAGATTTACCCAGATTTACACTACCTGACCCACGGCGCATATCGAATATCATGCACAACTGGCCTCAGGCTGCAGCTCAGCATTATATATAACATCTAACAACATAAATAAATCATCAGAAAATATTTGCCTGTGAGATGGATCTGATTGAGCCAATGCAAATGTTGCTACTACAGACAAGTGCACCCCCACACAGCTATAAAGTCACATGCACATGTGTGCATGCACCCGAGGCTTGATACGCACAGTCATAAAACCATACACACATACGAACACATGCTGGTGCACACGCTGCACCCCGCACAGCTCCACAAGGCCATTGTACCATTTCAGTTGCCTGTGGTTTCAAGGAGACCGAGCTCATTGACATTCCAGCAAATCAGGCATCCTGATGGGGTTGACAGGAAGAATTATAGCGTGTCATCACAACCACATCCGCGGAGATGAATCTCATGTGGGACGGCATAGGAAATATATGACAATATGACAAAAATGTTGCCACATTCACGATGCTTGTGCAATAAGATTGTTAATTAGACTGTTGCCGCAACAAAGAAAGATCAAATGACATATCTGTATATAGATCTGCAGCAGTCTCTGTGGCAAATAGCACTGCCACAAAACAGCCATCACATAACATTTGGTTTGGTAATGTGAAATGCTGCTCTGTGTCTTGTAAACACAGACTGTGTATATATATATATAAATATATATACATACATATTATGTCCCTGTGCGTCTCTAAAAGCGTAGCTGACAAATTGCATCACATTTCTACGCAGTCTGAGCCTTTAAGATTGAGCACATAGGCTTATTAGCATGCAGCATGTTGGGGGGAAAAGCTCCGAAACCGAGTCACCTGACGGGCCCCTTTACTCTGCATAAGCATTGTTCCCTTTATCACCCACTTCAGCTCAAACTCAATCAGATCCTGATGCTGAACGCTAACCCAATCACCCTGCGCTAATGCCATGCCACTTTTGCTTAAGGTAATAAATGAGAAACGTCCACAGTTGACCTGAAGACAATCAGCTAAAGCAGGAAGCAGGAGGTGAAAGGGGGACGTTCATAAGGGAAGCGAGGCAATCTGGGTGGGGGAAATGAGGTGTAGGTAGTTGGGTTGGGAATGGGGAAAAGAAATGAAGGTGAGAAGGGAGAGTGAGGAAAGAAGCAAATGAGCTAGGGAGTTGGAGAACAGAGATGGCTGTTGGGAAAGCAGAAGAAAAAAAGAGAAGCATTCCCATGTTGGGGGTGCGAGGAGGATGTGGCATCAGCAGAGTAACTGTGATTGCAGTTGCTGGGGGAATCACATAAAGGCTCCTGAGTCAGTGAATCCAAATGAGCTCCAGAGATCATCACGCTCCAGGACATTATCACCAGTGACAGTGTTATTCCAGCCTATTGATCTGTTCTCACAATAAACTGATGGCATTTGAATATGCCAATAAGTTGATCTCAGTGAAAGCCAGAATGATTTGCTTTGGTCTCTGCACAAGCTCTGACCCTGAGGCCACAACACAGGATTCCTACACATTTACATTCCCTTTGTTCCTGCTCACAATGTTTTCAAAATTTATGTTTTATGTGCCGTCTAATCTGCACCAGGGACACACTCTGTTCTTTGCTTTGTGCTGACATGTCTCTCTGTGTGCTCTCTCCTTTTATAGGTTTAGCCCTTATGAGTGGTACAACCCGCATCCATGCAACCCGGACTCGGATGTAGTGGAAAACAATTTTACGCTGCTCAATAGTTTCTGGTTTGGAGTTGGGGCTCTCATGCAGCAAGGTAGTTGCCTCAGCCTGTGGCTGCTGTTGCTCTGTGGAGCTGGAGCTCTCTACATCCCACTGTCTCTGAGGGTTGGGTTGTTTGATCCAAGCCAGCGGCAACAGAGAGAGACCTCTGAGGGTTCCCCGGCTAGAGAGAAATGACTTGTGCAAATGAAATGTGCATGTGATGTTTTATTTTTTTTATTTAATTAACTTAGCTCATGGCAACATAGAATAAACCTATATATGTAAAGAGATATATGACAGGGATAGATTTGATCAGCTCTCCACTTGAGTAAATCTAATTACCCTTGTTTTAAAAGCCTGAATTAGACATTATAATGTGGAGAAGTGTAGCCTGACTGCTAAGATTTATTCAAATAATATACGGTCAATTAAATGTGCTTTTCATCATGGTTATGATAGCACTATAATACCCAGTGTCCTCTCCTCTTGTCCTTGGCCCATCAGCACCTAGAGATCAGTGGGGTGTGGAGTCAGGATGTGAGGTTACCTTGGGTACATGACTCTCTGGCCCAAACAGCCTGTCACTTCTCCGCACTGTTCTGAGCGATCGATACTGAATGTGTTTGATTTGATATAATTGATTTATGCAAACGGCTTGTTCTCAGGAGATGTTTTGAACAGCGTATTTCTGAGTCTCCTGCATTATTTCAAGCTCTCACTTGACTGAGACAAGATAATTTCGCTTGTTTGAAATCCGACAGTCATCTTGTTTTGAGAGCTCTCTCAAGAGATTTCTTCTCGACGCGAGTGGCGCATCTGCCTGAGCTGAAAAGACAGTTCTTGAAACAAGCTCGACAGTTTTTAAAGGAACTCATTTTATCTTGTTTTTTCCATGTTAAAAATAAACTTTACAGTTGAATGCAAGATGAGAATCGTAATGAGGACTTGCTGAGATTAATACATTTTGCAGCGTACCATTAACTCCTGCCACCTCCCTCACACCAGGATCAGAGCTCATGCCCAAGGCCCTGTCGACTCGAATAGTGGGAGGCATCTGGTGGTTCTTCACCCTCATCATCATTTCCTCATATACGGCCAACTTGGCTGCCTTCCTCACTGTGGAAAGGATGGAGTCGCCCATAGACTCAGCCGATGACCTGGCCAAGCAAACTAAAATCCTGTACGGGGTGGTGGAGGATGGTGCCACCATGACCTTCTTCAAGGTAGCTGTGTCTGCCAGGGTGTTTTATTGGGTGGTTTTACGAGGGATCTTCCTTTCTCACTAATTGAAGTTATAATGTGGAAGGTTTCGGTTCTGGTTGAATTGGCGACACCTGTGGTCACTGGTGGTAACAGCAAGTGTTGTTACTCATACTTTAGAGAACACTCTTTGAGCTACTTTGCCATATATGCAACACAAGAGACAACTGGTGTATCTGTTTACTGTGCAGCCTGACAAACTCTTTTTATAAAGAAGTCAGTCAGTGATGTAACCACAGCCGAGTAGCAGAGCACAGCACAGGAGTTGGTTACCTTGCTGCAGAGATGGAGGTGCAGCCTGTCCTCTGCAGCTCTTTATCTAACAGCTCACCTTGGCAGCTCCTTGTTCCATTACTCCCTGCAATATTTAAAAATGATCCTCTGTCAAAAACCACAGAAAATGACCATGTCCTGTTTTGTGGTTGCATTATGATGAACGATCGCAGTTAGCGCCGACCTTGGTGACAAATACGTTGCACTTTGTGGCTGCTTCACAATTAAAGCCACACCTGTGTTTGGCCATTCCAACACTTTGAATGTGAACCAGTAGTGGGAAATGTTCAGTTTGCATTAGCAGTATTTTAATACAGTGCTGTTTACACAACCTCTATCAAATTCAGAATATTGTCATATTTGGAATAATAGAGGAAAATTAGTGAGCATGTAAACATAATCAATGAGATAAAATTAAAGACATAAATGCTGGATTATGCATTGCTTCCTGTGATTCAGTCATGGCAGACTCCGCCATGACTATTATTGCATATAAACATATTTACACAATGTAAATACATTGAATTGCTATTTCTGAAACAGTGCAGATCATGAGCAGCATCTAAATGAAAATCATCAGGACTATTATAACTCTATCTTCCTTTTTTGGGTGGACATATCAGTGTATCATCATGTCAGTGCTTTTTCCTAACAATCTCACTCCGCTTCTATTCTCCGATATCTTGTAGAAAACAAAGATCTCCACCTACGACAAGATGTGGGAGTTCATGAACAGCAGGAGGCAATCAGTGATGGTGAAGAACGTGGAGGAGGGCATCCAGCGCGTCCTGACCTCAGACTATGCCTTCCTCATGGAGTCCACCACCATCGAGTTTGTCACCCAGCGCAACTGCAACCTCACGCAGATCGGAGGCCTCATCGACTCCAAAGCCTACGGAGTGGGAACACCAATGGGTAACGACCTCAAACCTCTACACTGCCTGCTGTGTTATAAAAGACGTATGAAAAGCCTTAGACCAGAGAGAGACACTACAGATGCTATGTGACAGATAAAGGCGTAGAGTGTGGATGATGGATACGCTCTGAGAATGAAAAGGTTGACCTTTATTGATGGCGTTGCGGTTATAATGGTTCAACAGCGTGAGGTGTAAAAGGTTTAGCTTAATGAAAAGCGAATGGTTGAATTTATGGATAAGGTTAAAAAGTGCCCGGGGCTCAAGAAACAGGCTCCGTTCGGGCTCTGCCTTACCAAGTGTGGTTCTTTTTCCAGCCATAACGATTTTCTCACAGGATTATTTACAGAGTGGAGCAGCAAACCTGGGTTAAACAACATTCACAACTACTTTTAATGGTGTGTTTTAGCCTACTTTGGAGTGCCAGGCAGTGAAAATAAATCACAGAAAACAACCCAAAAGTCAATTTAGTACAATTCCGTGTGACTTACTTGACACTGTCTGAATCGTATGTGAGCATTAAACCACAAAAACAAAGCACTTCAAAGAGCGTAAAAAGAACTCTAAGAACATTTCTTCAGCTTCTTATTTGACCCAGCTCGTGTCAAAAATTATTAATCTGGCATTTTAAAGCACCATTATCTTATCGTGAGGCAGAGGAGCGAAAACCATCAAAAGCGATGTTTTCTTCAAGCAAATTATATCATAAATTTGAAACTCTCCGCTTCCCATTTCATGATAACAGTTTTGCTGCATATAAAGCAGTTTTTTGTCAGGGTTAATAAACATGCAGCTTACAGCCCTGTTCCTCCAGGGGGACCGAGCAAAAAGCTGGTGATGGCTCCAATCCCAGTGTCACAGAGGTTAGAGTGGTCATGACGAGGCCACCGAGAGCACTGCAACCAGCTGTAATAGCCACATCTATCATCAGTGATATGAAGGCTATCAAAATGTGGAGGATTCATCCTGCCCATCCACATCTGGACCCAGCTCCTGCTGATGAGTATGGGGCAGTTATGGATCTGCAGGGATGCCATGATTGCCGTGGCTGTAACAAAGCTGAAGTGAGGCTGTGAAATATAGTCCCGCTGTGGCTCCATAACTGCATAAGTACTTAGTGTGATGCCCTTGAGATGGACACACAGACCAAGGACGTGGATCAGTTGTATGTTCGTTTATGTGTTAATCGAGTGTGTAAAATATACGACTTCAAAACACATCCCAAATCACTTTAACTCAGCGATAAGTGGTTTAGCATTTTAATGCATAAAAAATAATGATTAACAACATCCCCTTTCAGAGTTATTACTGCCCGCTAACTCATTTTAGTCTCTAATCCTGATTTCATTGCTCAATATTTCAGAAATAAAGCTGATCATAGCCTCTAAAATGTTTCTTCTGTGACAGAAGAGGTCTTGAGACAGTTAATGGCTTCATTCAAAGTGAGCTCTGTTTTCATGCCAGCAGTCGGCTTAGAAGAATAGGAATATTTCAATTTCATCAAGACGAGTTCTTCTTGTTTCCATGTACCAAACACTACGAGGAGCGGTGGTGGGATTTATAGCCCTCATTCCAAAACAGTTGGGACGCTGCATAAAAGAGCCATGTTTACCGACAGCAGTTTTACAAAGTGCTCCTGAGCTCGTGTAGTAATCTCCTTTATACAATCATGTGACCACGAAGCAGTGAACCTCGCTCCCTCCTTGTTGTGAACGACTGATACTATCACCTGTTACCACTGAACGTGTTTACCTGTGGAAAAAAACATATGAAGTGCCTATAAAATATGATTAAAAACCAACAGTACAGACAAGTAGATTGGAAATATTTGGTTGATTAAGTGATTAGTCGACTTAAAATTCATTTTTCATGCATACGTGCCAACAGTTTCATGGTGCCAGCTTCTGAAATGTTTAAATTTTATACCACTGCTTGGAAAAAAACAGCAATGCAGATGTGCCACTTTGAGCTCTGCGTAATTGTAATGGCATTTCTGGATTTTTACAAACCAAACAATCAATGGATTAATTGAGAAAATTATCAGCTGATTAATCCATAATGAATTTATTTCATAATGAAAATATCCGTTAGTTGCTTCCTTAACCACCTACAACAGCAAAATCCTGTTAACACATTGACACGTGCACACTTTTACTTTTAATACTTTAAGTAGATTTTCCTGATGTTTGCATACTTTGATCCAATAAGATTTTAAATGCAGGACTTTTACTTGTGCCAGAGTATTTTTACCATGCGGTATTAGTACTTTTACTTAGTACAGGCTCTACGTACTTCTGCCACCACTGATGAAGACCTCAGCCTTCATGTCACCCTCCTGCCCATAACTTTCGCCCTGCTCAACACTGTTTAGCAGCTCATTCCCCGCAGGGCTGTTACGGCAATAAACCAGAGCAAACCACACAATAAGTCTGAACTTCTTAGTGCTTGTCGGTTTTCACACGTCCTGTTCCCAAAACGGAAATGCGTCATCCAAAGCTATCGACTTAAACTGTGATCACATTAATACTTGAGGCCAGACAGCGTGGGAGTGATGGATGTCCTCTGGTGCTGAACATCTGTCAGGTAGTTGTGTATGCACAGTGTGTCAAGCACAGCGCTTTTCCATTCGCCCGGGCCCATATCCTCCTCTCTAAGGACCCATCCTATTAGCATTTATCCAAGGCCTGCTTTGTTAGGCCATCATTAATCATTTGAAATATGAGCGGAGCCAGAATCAGGGGACTCGGGTACTTGATAGATGTCTCATCTTCAAATGAAGCAAGCATATGTTTTTCTCATGCACGTGCACATGCATATATAGAACCGCACGTGCAGAGCAATACATATCTACTGCATATGAATATGAATAGATGCCTGTGTGTACGTCACAAAAAAAAAAGTACTCCACAGCACACCACAAGGTACACTCACTAAAATACACAAGACTATTTACGATCAAAGGAGCCGCAAACACTGGTACGCTGTTCAAAAATCAGCAGCACTTTGTGTAATTTTCCATTTTTGTATTAATGTCCCTTCTGTCAGTCTAAATACACAGAGACATCCAGATGAAAGGATGATGGATGGCAATAGATAAATGATAGATGAGACAGAGAGGGAATCAACTAAAGAGGCTGACAGGAAAAACTGCATGAGAGCATCAGACAAAGTGGTGCTACCTGGGGCCATATTGAGTTCATTTTCCCTGTAGTTTCAGCACAAAATGTTCCCACATGTTCGCGAAACGATTTCTACTATGTCAGCATTATATAAATGGTACATTTTACCAATGTTTCATCTCTCCTAAGTCACTCTGAATAAGCAGCCCAAAATGGAAATATACAACCAGACGTCATCCTGCATGCACTCTATAATCATATAAATGCACTAACAAGCTTTTAAAGCAGTTTATAAATGAAACATGAACACTCACAGTAAGTATTAATCTTCCTTGGCCTGGTTGGGGCAGAGTGTGCGCGCTGCGCCTCGATCAGTCGTGTGTTGTGTCACACACGCTGTGGATGGGAGAGGAACGCGACCCCACTCGGGTACTCGGCGACGATTACTCCTCCTTTGATCACAGCAGCACCCACTGCGCCTTAATGCCTTGTCGCTAATTCTGCCGCCTTCCCACTGTCTGTGGATTTGGTTTCTTTTACTCATCATGACATTAAAATGCATAAAAACACACTGATAGAGCAACCCTATCTCAGATACGCACATATAATCCCAAACACACATGCACCAATGTAATGTGCACCCCACTGGGCTTCTCTTGTCTCTTTATATGTGCCATTTATGGCATATGAAAGTGTGTGCAAACAGCAGCTAATTCGTCAAAATCAACAGCAGCTCTGCTCCACAAAGCCAAGTCTTTGTTGCCAGCTCCCTGTGCATTATAATTCACACACTGCAGAGAGGAGTGAGAATTTTGGAATCACTCTGTGAATATAGGGATTAGTGGGATTTGAAGAAGGACTTACAAAAAACTCCCTCTAAGCAGCCAACAATAACATGACAGGTTATATGATCACATGCAAGCCACAGTGTGTTGCATACACCCACCAAAGCTTATATATACCTACTCAACAATGACTTTATTTCTTTTTCACATCTGGCTATTATCCATAGTTTCATGTGGTGTTTTTGTCCTTGCAGGCTCTCCATACAGAGACAAGATCACAATAGCCATTCTGCAGCTGCAGGAGGAAGGCAAGCTGCACATGATGAAGGAGAAGTGGTGGAGAGGGAACGGCTGTCCCGAGGAGGAGAGCAAAGAGGCCAGTGCTCTGGGGGTGCAGAACATCGGTGGGATCTTCATCGTGCTGGCTGCAGGACTGGTGCTGTCAGTATTTGTGGCTGTGGGGGAGGTCCTTTATAAGTCTAAACAGAACGCCCAGCTGGAGAAGGTACTGGAGCCTTTACTCGTGCTTAAAAATGAAAGCTTTTGCCACTTTTTCTGGAATTCATTTTGGGTTTGACGTCTCGCATTCATCACTCATCCCTGAATTTAAGACATGAAACCCACACGTACTGTACTGTACGCCTGTAGTGTGTTTTTAGTTTGCATGTTTGTTCCTTTTTGCAGGTTCAGGAATGAGTTAGGGCAGAATTCACATTTTTTTCAAGCCTATCTAGGGATGCACCTGACCTGCTTGGTCTCAGTCCTGTCCCAAACAAACTCTGGAGAGGTTTGTTTGTGGTGGGAACGTGATATAACCTCAATCTGATCCAACCACTAGGTGAACTGTGCTTTGCATAGTGGGATGCAGATGAGCAAAGAGAGAATCAAGATCAGACCAGGACTCGAACAACACAGTACCTTCAGAGAACCTCTTCTTCTTTTTATGTCCTTTCTCACATCCCAGACACCTCTGACCGATGAGTGAACACTCTGGTTTGTAGGGCAGCATTTTGGCTCATTTGGACTTTTCTCTGTGTGAAAAGCAACCAAAACAAGAGGAAAACACACCAAATTCACCAACTCATCAACTGATTCTGTGTGTGAAAATGGCCTTAAAACAATACTCAAATGCCCATATGTACATGTGTTACTGGTAGCTGCAACTCCTGTCCATACTGGCTGAGAAGAGATCCCTTGAGCTGAAGCTAATATGGCATTTCAGCTGTCTGAGTCACCCAAATCAAGCGTATTTAAGTTAGTATGTTTAGTACAACATTCCTTCTTGTGTTTCCGTGCTGAGCTGCAGTGGAGGGACAATAATGAAGTGACATAATTTTCTACTAAAGAGGCTGTAATTTTGGTCAATAGTGTATCCACTTGAATTGTGTAACTCTTCATCTTAGCCTCTGATTTAGATGATGCATTTTAACATGGAAGGAGGAGGATCCCTTAATTTGAAAACACATCAGGATGGGATCTCTTCACAGCCAGTATGGACGAGAGGGATGATTACAGCCGCCAAAATCTCTCGCAGTTTACGTATAGAGATGTGAACTTATCTTTTAATCTGAAGATGCGTACAGGGCGCCATATTTGCAGCTTTTTTCTGCCCCCTCCGGTTATGTTTCTTTCTAGCAAGAGACTGACTATATTTCAGACTGTTCTATCTGTGCTCTATTTTAGTCCTGAGCGCACATGATTCATCACACAGTGTGGAGTATGTATTTTGGTGCACTTTAACTTGCGCAGTGATGTTTCCAGGTAATTGTGAAAGTCCGTTTGGTGGCATGTTTTAATTATTTACCTTTACAGAATTAGCACAGCACAGCGTAGCGGCGTCTTACTTTATTGCAAAAGCAATTAGTTTCAGGCTTTTCTTTACAGTCTGCATGTGTTTCAGAGCTCATCTTAGCTGTCATTAATCAAGAGCCGCAAGACTGGGTCACAATATTCAGATAATTTGCAAATGCCACACTCTCTAGGCTGCCAAGGTGCTAGTAATTTACATGCTGACAACAAGCCTCTCCTTCTCTATTTTCTTTCCCTGCCAACATCCTCCTCCCTAACCTCACCGGTGTTTTTACCCCCCTCATCCTCCATCTTTTCTCCATCACTCTAACTCATATCCCTCCTTGTTGTTTTCCACCTCTTTTTCTCTCACCCTTTCCTGCCCCTCTCTATGTCTGCAATCACTCCTCCTCCCCAGTATACATAATATCTCATTCATACACCAGACACACACATATGTAAATATGGAAGAAAAAACAAAGATATCTGGTGCATAAGCCACCTACAGATATCCATCTCACACTCCTACGCTCATACACAAACGGAAGAATAATAGCCTCGTACTTTACTGCTCTCTCTCCTCTTTTATTTCTTCTCTCCTCCTACACCCTCTAAGATTTTGAATTAGATTTAGCATAATCACAAAGTGAATGTATGGGAATTTCTCTTGGCAACGCTGGTGCACAAGTATATTGATATTTTATAGGATTTCACACCACGTACGTAACGCCGGGACAACAGAGGCCCCTATTACAGCGGTTACATAACAAGTGTCACTCTGCAAGGGGGTGATTGATTGGTTTTAAAAGAAAGCACCAATATTTTCGGATTTAATCTGCTGAAGTGGATATTTTGTCCTTTGTTCAGTACCTTTACATTTTCTGCCTGCAAGCCAACATTAACAATGTTTCTCTCAGTTCTTGGCAGGCTGCAAAAGGCTCTGAAGCAGCGTCCAGACCTTTGTGTGACAGTACAGTTGAAAGGAGGAAAATCTGGGACACATCAGACCTTTAAATGACGTCCTGCTTTTCAAAAAAATGTTGCTCAGGAATAAAAAAAAAAGAGATTTGGTCTCTCCAGCGTTTACATATTAACTTATTATCAGCTTGTTGGTGATACTGCTCAATAGCTTAATCAGATTTTATAGGAAAGGCGACATTAAAGGGACACTTCACAACAGATTTTATACATGCATACATGATGTGCAAAATGGCCTGTTAATTGGCTCTGGGGGAGCTTTCAGATCCAACAGCACAAAGACAGAGAAACACAGCTGGACAAGTTGATTACAGTGGATGTTTTTCACACTTTTATTTTACTGAGGTATCAGGATTGTGTCTTTTTCTTGGCCAACATGGCAAGAAAAAGACACAATTCTTTCCCCATCGAAGTTCCTCATCTGAACCGTGGGTCTAACGATAGAGGCTATTAAATGCTGTAAAACCCTTGACCTGATGTAACTATATGGCCAAATGCAAGTGTACATCATTTTGTGTGCTTTTCTCTGAAGCTGTTTTCATGGTTTGTTTCTCATGTTCAACATTCAAGTGTCCATATACTTTTGGACACCATTTTCTGAACAAACTACACATTAAAACAATAGAATCAGCGCAGCAAAGTATTAACACTGTGTTACCAATGAGTACATGCTGCATGTAGGAAAATAAATTTTTATCAGTTGCGTAGACAAGAATCTCTGTCATACATATCAATACACACTGCCAATGTCCAGCAAATACTCAGTATTTTCATTAGTATTTGGTTTAAGATGTGTATAAAGTATTCTGCTTTGAATAATAGCTTGTGTCTAATGTGGCTTTCCCGCAGAAAAAGCTTCAGTTATCTTGTAAAAATCTTTAAAATCACATCTACTTCTCCCTCATTTAAAATTCCAGAATCTATGAATACGTAATTATTTTTCATTTCCGAAGTTTAGCTGTTGGACACAAGATCTCCTACTGAAAAGTCAGTGCATGTGCACCGCAGGGTTCAGGTTTGCATACTGTACTTATGTAAGTTTGATATTAGACCAGGATTGGCTTCCAAGCTGGTTAAAGGCCCACTCCTTAAAATCTGATTTTCAATGAGCTCGGACAAACTTTCCACTTTCAGCAGATGAATGTGAAAACAGCCTTCCAGTGTCAAACTCTGCACATACATCATTCTGCACAGTGAAGCTCGAACATTCAACCATAGGAACAAGACATATTGGCTACTGGTTATATTTTAAGCAGTAGAGTTGCACAGTTTTGAGTCGTGTGGCAAACATTACGGCACCAGCTGTAACTTTTCCCTCTTTCCTGTTGCCTTCTGCAGCGATCATTCTGCAGTGCCATGATGGATGAGCTGCGCGTGTCTCTGAAGTGCCAACGCCGTCTCAAACAGAAGCCTCAGCCGCCCGTCATCGTTAAGACAGAGGAGGTCATTAACATGCACACGTTCAACGACAGGAGACTCCCAGGAAAGGAAACCATGGCGTGAACACTGAGCATACCCCCGAACACACCCTTCAATTAAAACCACGGAGGGGTGACGGGGGGGTCAAATTGATGCTGACTTAACCACAGACTGAGGTTAGCAGTCAAAACAGGATTCTTTTGAACCCACTTGCTTATGTAGACAGATGTTTCCTGTGGAAATATAGATACCTGCGCAGTGTCACCTCACTGTGACGTTCACTTTTTGAAGGGAGCTGGGAAGGAAGGACTCTAAAGTGTGTAAATTGAAAAAGGATCCGAGCAGGTTTGGGACAAAATTTAAGTCTGGTCCACACTAGAAGTGGACTTACACACACACATACATGTAACACATATAGGCGCACATGCACACACACACACACACACACACTCAGAGAGACACACACACACACACTCTTATCTGACACCTGTGCAGAAAGGAAAACTCTATTGTGACAGTAACACCAGATGTAGTTTTTCTGTTGATGTCAATGCCTTTTTGTCTTACCTTCCATGTGTGTGTGACCCCATCGGCCCCTCCCTTCAGTGGCTTGAGTTTTCTTTCAAATGATTTGAACAAACACTAATCTCACACCAACAAAGGGAACGGTCGTCAGTGCCAAATGGTTAAGTATGACCTGATGTATAGAAGTGATATTTAGTTTGGGATCATCTCTGCTGACCTTGTCGAATACTCATCGTTTTCTTCTGTAACGCCTTTCTCGTGCCAAAGTTCTGCCACTGTAAAGAACTTTCTACCATGCCTATTATGTTCAAAGCCTCTACACGCAATGTATACTGTCAAAGTCCTTATTCATGTCCGTCCTCACATGCAGTTGCAGTTTTCACTCTGTATCAGTTGTTGTTTAAAAATGCAGGATTTCTACAAAAATGTTTGTTTTTGTACAAGAACAAGAGGTTTTGTAGTACTTTGTATCATGGTAGCCCCTCCTGTGGACAAAATATGTAGCAGATACCAACTCAGCCCTCAAACTCTATCAGCTGTTGGCTACGGGGCTTCAAACTCTGCTGTGTAGGGTTCATTTCTCTCATCAATCAGAGATTCAGTCTTTTGTCTGTCAGTGTCGTGGGGCCAGCTGTACTGCACATGCCATCTGGGGACAACGTGGTGGTTTTCGGCGGGTAAGAATAATGAAAATTAAGCGGCGCTCAAAGTAGGAAAGGTGGTGACTCATTCTAGAAATTGGAGCAGTGCATCTGTCAGCAAAGTCCTACTGACAACAAGTGTGGTTGACTATTAGTAGCTATGATGAGTCACCATGAAGACATAGTAAAACATGCAAATTGCTTGTTGCTTGTGCTAAACATAACTGTCGTTACTAGGCTGTTGCAGACCCTTGTAGACTGCTAGTTAGAGTCCTAAAAGTCTTACTTAAGACAAAATAATGTAAATTGCTGCACTTGGGGAAGAAAAACATCACTTGATTTAAAAAAAAAATGATTAAAACTAGTTGATTGGGTTGGAGGAAAAAATAATCCTGTAACACTGACAGATTCTGTAAGACTCTGAGGACTCAATAACAGACAAAAATGCAGCTTTTTGCAATGAGGTCAGGCAGTGAAAACGCCTAATCAGCTATGAAGATCTCAACACAAGGTCCATTTAAGCTGTGCTGTAGCTTTCAATCATATCACCTGATCTTCATCCACACATGAAATATGTTCAGTTGTCAGCTCTTAAGCCAACAATGGGTGAAAGTGCTCATTAAAAAGAAAAAGGACAAATTAAACATGCACTTTTCCAACAGGCCACAGCTCTATCTGCCGAGGAAGGTCATGTGATGTGATTGAAAGCTACACAACACCAATTGAGTGCCACGACACCTCCAAGGTCATCTGAGCCTCGGCGAGGGGCGACTTGTCAATGCATGTAACAGTGCAGCTGATGTTGGAGTAATCAGCAGTGTTTAGGCGCTCACTGCGTGTCTCACCTTGTCTCGTGCGTTCCTCAAGTGGACGGAGCAGACCATTCATCCGCTCATTGTCTCCAGATGTGTTTTGTGACACGTTTGGCCCCGTGACACTTCCTGTCTGTTGACTCTGTTCCGTGTTGTGAAATGACAAGCATACTTGGTAGGTCTCTTCTTCACTGCCCCTGTCTTCCCACACTACCCAGTTAACCATTCCACCGGTTATTCCAGGGATTTCAGAGACGAAAAAGGCACCCAGACGCTAGTGATGACAACTCTGCTGTACATGAGTGGATATAGGATATATTTAATAATGACTTATTTAAAACCACCACATATACACATTATGAAAATTGACAGGGAGGAGATAATCCTGAAACTCATTGGCACCCTACCAGTGTTGCTTGTCATTTTCCACTCAGCCGAATCTAGTGGTGCGAGCTGCAGTGATTGAAAACCTGGAAAACATTTATTAGAAGCAACTCCAAAGGCTTGGCTGTCCTGTCGAAAACAAATATGAGCTCATGGAATTTGACATTGATGCAAGGTTTTACAAATAATGTCATTAAAAATGTCATAATTGTAGTCCTGCCTTATGTCATTCACACAGCTCTTTCATATTCTTTGGGTAACAATTGAGCAGAGGACAGGGTATGTTTTGCTAACTCATTTTAGAGTGCATGAACTGATGCTATGAAGCATAATGATGAGCATTATGCATCGCAATATTCTGAAATGTCAGGCTCTTCTAATTGATTAAGTGCCCAAAGACGTGATTTGTATTATCCAAAGGAATGCATTAGGTAATTGCTAAATTGTTAATCAAATCAAGATTGTAAGCATGTTGAGCGGCTATTTTTCCGCCCGGCCCCCTGGTCCGTCTATCCACCTGGCTGCGTGCCAGGCTGTGTATCACTTCCTCTGGCCACAGGCTTTCTAAAATCACCCCTCTGAGATCACAGGAATCCAGACGACTGTTGGTATACAGACTTCACAATGATACACAGGAGACGGCACAGCCTGTCAGAAAGGGCTGGAGAACGTTCCACGCCTTCTGACTCTCTGATTTTTCAGTGTTTATTGTTATTTCCCTCCCACAGGCTGCGGTCAGACAGCTCTAGGTTTCTGACAAGGTTTCGGGAGTAATGATGAAGCTGCTTCTGCAGCCCGAGCCCTGCCGCCACAAACATAAATGGCCACCCTGTCTGCCCTCCAGATTGACAGGGAAGGTCAGAGTATGCGTCAGTGCGTTCAGCAGGGACCGTTTAGTCTGTCACACTTATTTCCATCATATTAAGTCCTCTTCCTCCTTTTCCTAAGTGGTCATTGGAAAGGTATCCTTGGATAACATCTTGTTCATTAGGCAATTAATGGTCGAGATTGCGTTGTGGACAGAAAATTGCTTTCTGAATGTGACTTTGGTTTGTCATACAGATATTATGAGCTAATAGCACCTGCCAGGGAAGGTTTTGGGAAGGAGGAAATGTATTCTGCTCATTTCCCATTGGTTTTAATAATTCAGGAACCCATGTATTCTAGTAGCAGTAGCAGTACATGTATTTGTGAAGTCATTACATACAGTAGGTATGGGTGATAAAACAACATGCAGTATAACATGATCTGTTGTCAATGTCTCCAAAAGAGATTTTGCCATTCAGTTTATAAAGTGGTATCTATTCCCTTAATATCGCTTGATGTATCAGACGGCTGTGGGAAAAAGCACAAATCAATGGAAGGACTGGCTTAAGACAAAATAGATTTTTGGATTATTTTTGCACCAATTAATTAGAAGGACCTTGATCTGATTAATCATAAAACAGATAAACCACCTGGCAAACAGTTGGGTGGATTGCCATGAAATTTTGTAGCCACATTCATGGTCCCCGCAGGATGAATCCTGATGACTTTCATGATGTCATGACTTCCTCTACTGCCACCATAAGGTTGACATCTCCGATAAAGATAAAGAAATAAGTTGCACAGATAGCCTTGATACCTACTACAGACATTCATGCCCCCCTCAGGATGAATTGTAATAACTTTGAACTTTTTTACTAAAATCATCATCATCTGATGACTGTATATCTGCAAAATCAATCGCTTTCCCACCAGCCAAAGCTTTTACATTCAGTGCTAATCAGCAAATTTTAGCATACTACACTGCTAAACATCAATGTGTTAGCATTGTCATTATAAGCGTGTTAGCATGCTGATGTTAGCATTTACCTCAAAGCACTGCTGTGCCAGTGTAACATGGCTTTAGACTCTCTTAGTGTTGTGCATTTGATATTCAGAAAAGGTACAGTGTCACAGTATATATAGATATGATTATATGAAATTACAGTTACAGAAAAAGATTACTGTGTCCGTATCGTTCACCCCTGACATGATGTATCACACCAAGAACAACTGCAGACTGCAGGTAAGTAGAACATCCAAATCACCACAACCTACATGCAGAATAATGCTTGGAAATATCACTCTTCTGAAAAGGTACAATTGATTGCAAAATGTGAGCAAATTGTGTGAAAACTGGCTTAACATTTTAATGGCTAAATGAGGCTATTTACATATTGTGTAAATATGAACAACAAATCAGCATGCGTGTGTAAGTGGCTGCTAAATAGAGTTTTCTGGGAAAAGCAAATGAACGTGCCGACTAGAAAAGCACCTGTTGCTTCAAACAAAAAGGCAAAAAATCAATAATTCAACATTTTATTCACCCTCCTTAAAGCAGATCACTGATTCCTGGCACGGTCTATGTGAGTAATTGATTTGTTACCATGTGGCCGGCTCATATCAACAAAGCTCGGAGCACTTTTTGGTGCAATATTCAGCCTGCGGTAGATGATTCCCCTTCTGCAGCCATTTCGGGTCTAGATATGAGCTTTGACTCCTTTCTGTGGAGTTCAGCATGTATAATATGAAATCCTGGGGAAATGCAATAAAAGGGGAATTGCAGTAACTGGCTGAGCCGGGCTGCGTTGTTGCTTGAAAAGTGATGATTTGGTACGCGTTAGGACCCTGCCCAGCAGAGGCATATGTCTGCCCAGAGATAGCACAGGGGGGCGTATTGGAAGAACCATTGGCCCCACGTGAAGAAATCTAATGGTCTTACTGGAGCTATGTGCAGTTTCTGTGTGTGAGCGTGTGCGTTTGTATGCACAGCCTCCCCCATTTGCCACCTGTATGTGGGTTTCTACAGTCATACACGCGTGCCCAGGGGGGCCAAACCCCCGTTTCGGCTGCAAATGAATTTCAATTTGAAGAAGTGATCTTTTGTGTCATGTAGCAATTTGTTTGGATGTGGTTTTCTATCTGAGTGTTTTTTTCCCAGTGGCAGATGTGTTGTGGTGGGTGGCAGCTGCAGAATGGAGGAGCACAGCTTGCTAAGTGATTCACCCTGCTCCTGGCGGCTCCGTTACCCCATGAGTCTTTTCACTGACAATGTTTTCATTTCTATTTGCTTTATGTGTAACTAGGATGGTGGGCTCGATGCTTTGACAGCTCTGTCAGAAAAATGACAGTGCTGGTCGTCTCTTGGAGTAGGGGTGAGAGAGACTAATAGGACGTTTGGAGGATATTTCATTTTCATGGCCTTTTCTATACTCGTCCTGAGAAAAACAAGGTTGTGGCTGAATATGGCGCCACATGGCATTATGAGATAGGCGTCTCGCTGATGTTCAGTGTGATAAAATCCCCAGACTGATACTGCAAATGAGCTCACTATCTGATGAAATCTAACGCTTTTTTTTTTTACGCATACATCGGAAATAGCAGCACTGAGCATTGAACCAGTCACATCTCCTGACAGGGGAATCACTGTTTTCTTCACTGTTGTCAAATAGCACTCTCGTTCTTCAAAAAAAAAAAAAAAAAAAAACTGTTTCTCTCAAAAAAATGTCGTCTTTCTGTGCCCCTCCCTCCGCCTTTGAGTCATTCATACTGTTGATTCCACCTCTGGAGGAATACATCAGCCATAACGTCTTTTTCTTTCATCAAGGCAGCAGCTTTAAAGTAATTTTCCTCCTCTCATAGGGAGCCAAATGGAGACGAGAAGATGTCGATTCTCTCATCTCTTTGTCTGTCCCCTTTGATCTCTTTCAACATGAATTCCCAATGCATAGAAAGTAAATGGGCTTTTTTTTCTCTCTTTCTCTGGAGCATGGTTGATCATACAAAATTGACCAGAAATGACTCCTAATGACCCCTGTGTTTTACTCAAAAAAAAAAAAAGTACACACTCCTGGCTAAAATTACTCATAGTGCATTTTAATGAGGGATGCATAATTCAGGGTGCACTTGTGGATATAATAGCCGAGTGCTCTGATGCTGTGGACATCTTTATGGAGACATGGCCATCTGTGTGCATGAACGTGTGTGTGTGTGTGTGTTTGGTGGATGAGGAGGGTCCTGTGAGAGAGGACAAAGATTTCAACAGTGCCTGCATGCCGGTGTATGTTGCTGTCTGTCGCATTAACAGACAGCAGTTGTGATTTATCTTGTATTCCCAGTGCAGGGGCCCCCTCTATCTCACTGGAAAGGTTAAAGCATACAGCCTGGAGGCGGTACTACAAAGGTCAACATGCAGTTTAGGAATGAGGAATAGGACGATAGAGAGGAAGACGGCGAAGATATGTACTCCTCTCCTCTCTCTGGCCTGCGTACTGCCTTGAAAACACACACTGTAATGTTTGCGGTAAAGGCCCCAGCAGGATTTATCCTTCAGTTCGTTCTGTCCTTTCTCCCCCGTCTTCTTCTTATCGCCGTCTCCCTGCGATACCTCCAATATCGTATGCCATAAAAATAGCTGACCTTGGCAAAGCCATCTCCAGAGATTGTATATTAAAAAAAGGGAGCTGTATAGGAAAATGATGGTCGGTAACAAAGGGGAACTGCAAACAAAGAGCGTTAATTTAATGGAGCCCCTCAAGCCTGGATGTGTTTAGCAGGGAGGCAGTGAGAGAGACAGCTGGTTATAAAAAGCAAGGCGCTGGGCCATTAAAGAGGAGCAGGAGAAGAAGAAACACCAGCGTCTTTGGTGAGTCAGATGTGTTGAGGTGATTAATCTGCTTTGGCTGTGTCCTTCACAGGCCTGAGGGGGAAACAATGATACAGCGGCACTAGGTTGCCCCCTAGCAGAGAAGAGGGGGAACTGACAGAATAAAGAAATCCATTTTGAATTCTCTGTCATCACTTACTTTGGGTTTCCGTGACAGATCGGTGCTGTGATTGATGTTCTCTGTTTCTATTGTCAGACAACTGAGCATCCATAAAGAAGCGGCTTTATTCAAGGTCAAAAAAATGCAAAGGGGACAGGAACTGAATGAGCTGAACTGGCGTCAAAAAGTTCTTTAAAGGAAAACAAGCGGAATAGCAGCTCCCTTCAAGTTAAGTGACAAATTGCATTTTGCTACAGGATTAATTACTTTCCTTACAAATTATTCTGTTGAATATTTTGCTAATTAATCAGTTGCTTCATTTAGAAGTTATAAATATGGAAAATGGCCCTTCATATTTTCTCAAAGGTCAAGGAGACATCTTCAAATGTCTTGTTTTGGGGGCACCACAGTGACCTCGAGGTAGAAGATGCTTGCTTGCTTGCTTGCTTGCTTGTTTGTTCTCCAAATTTAAGTCAGCTGCAAGGGTGATGGGAACACTTAGATCAGCTATATATAAGGTGAAAATCAGCCTGTTAACCGAGCTAGCTGTTATGTTGCTGTTTAAACACCATTTTTACCAGTTGTTTCATTAATATCAGGTTGAAAAATACCAGAATTTGCTCTTAAAATCTAATGGAGGGGGCAGAGGAGTCCTGGTTTTTAGTACTTAAATGGGTCAAGCTTGAAAAATGCCAGATCCTACAATTCCCATAATGCAGCTGCAACTTGACAGCAACTTTCATAAAACCAAGCTTTGTTATAAATTTGTAGTGTCCAAGCTCAGGTGCCATTATTTTCTTAGACCTGACAATCTCTTCTAGAGCTACAGAACTACTGTATGTTCACACTTTGAGCACGACTTCCCATGATTAGTAAACTGATGTTGATGAGTAAAATTAGTGGAATTCTCCTTTAATGGTGAAAGTTACTTTAGGTAACAGAAAAAAGTACAAGTGTGTGTGTGCAAATGCGTGTGAAGGTGAATTTTACAATCTGAATTACACAGAAACGAATATCCACGCAAGCACTGAACCACTTCAATGTCTAGTAGGAAATTATACATACTTTAATGCCAATATAATATGTTTATTTTCCAATCAAGTAAAACATTTCAGACATATTTAAAAATCCAATCCAAGATTCACAGAAATAAAAAAAAGGCAGTACACTTATATTGGGGCTAAAATAATGAGTGATATGCACATAGAAGAACATTTTCCCCATTCAAAAGCAATCAGTGCTTGGCTCTAGACATACTCCAGAGAAAGAGAGCACAGAAGACTCCCTCTGGCCACGATGTGGAGAGTAAAAACATAAACGAACATGAGAAATGTGAGGTTATTAATCAATACAAGGAGGTATCTGCACTTTTGACTGCCTTGGTTGGATTTATAGGTCCTTTAGAGGTCCGATGTTCCAGTATGATTTCATGTACATAAACACAGTATGAATCTAACATGATACAGTTCAGTTAAAAAAATAAACATCATAAATGATCATCCCCTAGAATACATTGTTTCTCCAGTCAAGGCAAAGCACAGAGCAGCTGACAAAGGCAGCATGAGGTATGTGAACTTCAGTCGGTTTGCAGTTATCTCCCAAACAACCACAAGAGGGAGCAGTGAGACAGACTGCTGAGGTTTAACTGTCTGTGATCATGGCATAGTACATCCTGTCTGTCTTATGAGGTTTTAGATACATTGAGGATAATTCAGGTTTTTGTCTTCGTTATATAGGCCTTTTTCCTCTCTCTTTAGCGCCTCAAAAATGTAGACACTGCTGAGACATTTTCCTTAAGTTGTATTGTTAGATGACAGTATTCTCATTGAATTCAGAATAGTTCACAGTCCAATAAAGACCACATTTTGTGAACTTTTCAAATAAACTGAATGTTTAAATGCTCGTTTCATGTTTGAGAAAATGCTTATAAATTATTTGAAATAGTATCAAAAATAGAGTGACACACAGCTAAAATCAAAAGATTTGCATTTTGGCAAATATCCTTAGCCTATATGGTATACCAGCAAACGGTTAGCTTAGCTTAGCACAACGACAGGAGACACGGTGATATGTGTCGCCTGGCTCTGTCCAAAGCTAACAATATCCGCCTATTGAAATGAGATATAACTTGCCACTTATATTCATTGCTTTTTTTGAACTTCGGGGGCGCTGGTAGGGCTGATGTCATTTACCTTTGGACACGGACAGGGCCAAATAGGCCGTCTCCCCCTGCCTCCACTCTTCGTGCTAAGCTAAAATAAGCTAACCGGATGCTGGCTGTGATATCCTGTAGCCTATCGTGTCACCAGAAAGCAGTTTAGCACATTTCCCAAAATGATTTAATATTAATTTAAAACAGGGCTGTTTTGTTAACATTTGGAGGCATGTGGTGTTCACTGGATAGCGACAAAATCAGTCCAATTTTAAATTTAATATTTAAGTTTCACATTAAACTTTTTCTCGTTCAGAGACCAAAGGTAAAACCGGAACTTCCGGGCTCTGTTCCAGAAGTTAGGAAACCCCATTTAAAATCTCATTGATCCTTGTAAATACGCTAATAACTGTAACTACAGCCTTGAAACAGAGCTTATATCAGCCATACGGCTGTGGCTCGCTTCGTATGTTTACATAAGGACGGTAGTTTTACGAAAAACGGTCTAACAACGTTGTTAATTCATTATTTACGTCTGCGGCCTTTTAACAAACATTTCCCAGAAGCCCCAGACGTGCGCGAGATAAACGTTATGTCTCGATGAGGAAGCGAGTCGAGGCTTGCTTGCGGCTTGCTCAAACATGTCTGCAATAACAACAGGACAGAGAAGCTTTTACACTGCAGAGATTACAACTAGAAAGTTGAAAGTGACTCAAGAAGAGAGCGTTGGCGAGTTTTACGGACATGGGCGAAGTCACGGTGTGATGACGTAAGTACCCGCTCTTTTTCCAAATGGGAGTTTTTTCTATTCACACAAAGAATAGTTATTTTACGTTGTTAAAATCACAAATGTGTCGTGCTTTAATATCAGCTATTGTAGTGGATGTCAATTTGTCAGGAATATGGGCATACAACCTCAGGAATACGTTGAACGAATGACTGCATACTGAGTTACAATAGCTAATGGAGGCAAACCCGGATGTGACGTATTTACTTCGGGTCTCTATTCTGAGGCAAGAAAACGAAAAACCAGAAAGCCTGAATTATCCTTTCAAATCCCACAACTTCACACAAATGCATTTAATGAAATAAGGAGTAAAACAAAGACTTTGACAAAAGTTGGATCTGACTTATCCCAGCTTTTCAATAAATATCATTATCTTTCTTGGCATGGTGTCATATGAGCTATATAATCTGCTCTACAGTGCCTTTGAACACTGTACAACGGCACAGTTCAGGTGTATCCCTCTTCAGCTTGCGTTTAATTTCTCCATTACCAGCACTGCGGGACAGAAATGCACCAGTGTCGACTCTCAGATTGGTGTGAATTTCAAATAAAGAAGCCACAACATAGTAATTTGGACTGGGGTCCCAAAAAATTGTACTCTGTGGCAGCAAATTACACTTGAGAATACGATGTTCCATTTTCAAGGCCTAAAACTCAAAGTGAGCCTTCTGCTGAGATACAACTGGTACATTCAGGTTCACAAATGTTTGGTCTTGAATAAAAGCCTCTGCAACACGTTTGATGATTGCATGTACGAGACTCTTTGCTTGTGCTGTCTCATGTTTGCATGATTCAGAACTTAAGACAAGTGGGAAAATATTAATAAGACAATTCTACCAATTTGTTATCCTACGTGCAGCCTCGTCAAACCTCTACAATAACCATTTGATTATTACTACCTTACGGGGATTATTCTCCTGTATGAGAGGGTTTCTTGGCTGCGTCAAATACTGAACAGGACAATAAACAAGAGATCAATCAGTAGTTACATTGATTGGAAGAAAATATAAAGCAACTAACAACAATAATATTACTATTTTTTTCCACGGTCATGTATTTTGTTCATAACTGGCATAAACAAGTGTTCAGTTCCATATGTAGGCCCACTGCAACATAGTGAATCTCTCAGCTGAGTGTGAATCGTAAAACTACGGTCATATGCAAAAATCATCTTTGATCTCGTAAGTTAGTTTTAAAAGAGTACTGATAACAATATTCATCTTCATAAACTTTTTTTTTTTAGAATGACGTCTATGCAATGTCACCATTAGTACAAAATCTACTGATTTCATGTTAACTGTTAACAATGCCTCTAAACCACAAATGTAGTTTGCAACAAGAAGGGGCATCATCTCCAAAACCACACAACTTCTGATTATCTGAGGCTGTAAAAATGGCTGACAAAGGCCATTACCATGGAGCCCAAAAAGAGGAAAATATCTATTTGGTAACAGGGTCAGACAAACACAACATAAAGATAGGCACTCCTTGTGCGAAGTACAATCCTATTCTTCTCCACCTTAAGCCCATCGTATCAAGTGGTTACAAAAACGGCTATGATAAAATACTTAAACTAAAAACAACAGTCAATGTCTTCTCAAAATGTGTTCACACGGAAATGTAAAATATTTCATATTTAACATGTCTATAGCTAGCCCAACAAACTGAGGTAAGCTCACTGGCTGTCTGCAGCTAAGTGGTGAGTGTATACTGACGGACAGTATCACACTGAGCTGGCAGAAAAACTTCACCCTGGATGTGTGAGACAAACACGCCCGTTCTGAAAACTTGTGTAAAACCTTCAAAAAGAGCTTTGATTGTAAGACATATTTGGAGTCACAAGTGACGAGCCATTTCAGGGCTGATTCGTTGAAAATGCCGTGTGACTCTAGTGCGACAAGTGGCAATTTCATTAACAAACAACTGCATGGAGGAGGTAGAGGGGGCTGGGAGGAGGTAAGGAGTTTGTGGAGGAACAGCGTGTATGAGGTAGGCTTTTGCTGTAAACAAAAAAAAAAAAAAAAAAAAGAGGTTTGCAGTAAAAGAAAAAGAATAACTCATCAAATCTGGGAAGGAAGACCAGGGAGTCTGTGGCAACACTAGGGAACTTCTCACACCTCAGTACAATAGAGACCTACAGTTAATCATACAAGCTCATCAAAAAATATACAAAACAAAAAGAAATGCACAACTATGTATAACTCAAGAGGTAGTTGCTAATATCAGTACATGAATCAGTTACATA
This sequence comes from Chaetodon trifasciatus, assembly GCA_037975065.1. Taxonomy (NCBI): domain Eukaryota; kingdom Metazoa; phylum Chordata; class Actinopteri; order Chaetodontiformes; family Chaetodontidae; genus Chaetodon; species Chaetodon trifasciatus. The sequence goes on along the minus strand of JBBMOE010000007.1, from coordinate 10,292,698 downwards.
TGTCTCTTCACCGTTGCTTTACAGAGTTTGTTGAGTCAGTCAGTGGATGATTCCCAAAAGAATAAAATACACTTTTTTTGGTTAATTCCCTGAGAACAGTTCATCATCCTGAGAGGAATTGTGTGTAAAACTGTAAAAATACATCATACAAAAAGATGTTGTTTCCATAAAGATTTGAGCATGGGCTGTGCTCCTCATGTGGTTTGGTCATTCACTTTTTTTTCTGTCATGCTGCATTGTTGAGAATTGATTTTAAACGCACGCACACATTCAAAAAGCTGTACATAAAAAAAAAAAAAAACTGCAGTGTTGCACTTTCAGCGATAAGTCCCCCTTATTCTGAAAGAGCGAGGATAGCAAGCACTTCAGCAAGTCGTAACTTTAAATGCCTTCAAAAAATAAAGCCAAACTCTTTGGTATAGAAATATACCAAAAAAAGTTGGTTGTCTACTATAGAGCTTTTAAAAACACACAAGCTAGTTTGATATCATCATACAAAGTTATTTGATTTGTCAGAACATTAAGATACAACTCCAAAGCGACCCGACGTGAACTTCTGTGAGGCGTCGACTTCAGATAAGCTCTTTTCACATTCAATATGGTCAGAGAAGAGTTGTTAGGTCACAAATAAGTGCCACTAAAGCCATGCTTGGGATTCAAGTTATACCAAAAGCAGCACTCTTTATCTCTCTCTCTCTTTCTCTCTCTCCTTCTCTCTCTCTCTCTTCAGTGAGTCTGAAGCAGCAGCAGCAGCAGCAGTGACGGCGTCTCATCCCAAAGAGGAGCGAGCATTACCTGGCTGGTGCTAACTAACAACTGGTAGGCACAGATGGAAGAGGAAACGGGTGGTTCGATCTTAACTGTAACACAGCTGGGAGAGCAAACGTACATTTCCGAGAGGAAGAATCGGTGAGGTATTAAGTAAGTAGAGCAGCTGTGATGATACTGTAATGGTCTGACACTACGCCTGCGATCAAACGAGGTGGGTCTTTGTGCTGGGTCAGAGCTGATTGCTGACTATTTGAACTTTGAAGAAGGCGGCGTGGAGTAAAAAATTTTGAGGCAAAACAAAAAAAAAAAAAAGGTCTGTCTGATTTGGATGAAAACGGTTAAATAGAGAGAGAGCTACAAGTTTTTCACACAACAAAGTATCCCATGCAATATACAGGGCTATTCACCTATGTCAGAGCTAATTCCTTATATATGCATTACTTAAAGTTAATAGAATTTCAATTATATCTTGTGACTTTACATATATATTAATGACTTATACTATGATTTATAAACTGTAATGTTATTTTCAACTAATTATACAACAACCAAAATGGAAGTCTAATGATCAATTCATTACCTTGAATCTAAAACTATAATCTAGCGGGATTATATGATGTCTTCTCTAAGGCGTGTCTATCTCTAATAATAGGAAACTGAAGGTTAATAGTGTTGACTCGCGCTCCAGTCTGACAGTTTTGCTTCCTTTCAGAGCATGCACGACACACACATACGAACACACACTTTCTCTCGTTCTCTCTCTGTCTCAGCCTTGCACGCGCGCACACTCACACACACGCACGCACGCACACACACACGCACGCACACACGCTCACTCTTTGACAATCAGTTGGTCCAGTCTGTAAGAGAGAGGTATGTCGTGAGTGTTTCAAGATTATAGAGAATGTGTTTAGCAGCCCACCGTCTTTTTTTTTAAAATTCCCTCTGGAATCCATAAAGTTTCCCTAAAGATCTTTATAAGCCACGCTAACAATCCCACTGGTCTGGATTATCGCTTAGAGGGTCTCCAGCTTTTAAAAGTCGTCTTCTAATCCTTCTTATAATGAGCTACCGTGTGTGCTAAAAGGATGCATCATGATTTTCGGAATGATTGGGCCTACAGGATAGAAATCTGTGGCTTTAAATTGACAACAACTGTGAGGAAAACACATTCAGAATGGCCAACACTTAGGTCCAAGAGGAAAGTAATAAAAACAAATCATCAAACCGAGACTCATACCATGTTTGTTTCACTCTTGAGCTGCACTGATTTTAAACAAGAAAAACAGTCATTCCCTGCAGTCACCATTTTAGCGGTGGTGGCCATAACTGCACCAGATGACTGCAAGTCAGTCACACACATTCACGCACGTCCGTACCCCGGTGATCGTTGCCATAGCTGCGCTGGTTAGAAAAATAAAAAACAAAATAAAAGTAAAGAAATCAAGACCTCCCATTTTTTCACAGGTGTGAGGTAGATGAGGGGGGGCTTCAGGTATCCTTGATTGAAGGGGAGACACGAGGTTCAGGGGTTAGCGGTGAAAGGTTCACCTCTATGGGCTGTTTTCAGGATTTCCTCCACCTCTGGGTCCGGGGGCCGCGTGTGTGGGGCTCCTCGGGGGAGGAGGAGGAACCCTCCAGGGGAGACGAGCCGGAGCGCTCCTCCTCTTCTGGGGGGCAGAGGTAGGGCCCGGTCCCTGGGCTGAAGGCCGAGGTAGACGCATGTTGGTCCTGAGAGCCTGTGGCGGGCGCCAGCGCCTTGTGGGGACACTGAGCCACCATGTGCGTGATGCTCTGGCAGTAGTGGCATTTCTTTGGCTGGGGGGGCAGGCCACACTCCTTGGCATGGTGATCCAGACCTCCACAGTTATAACAGCTGCAGAGGGTGGAGGAGGGGGCAAGGAGGAAAGACAGAAATGATCAGACGATGACAAAACATATCCAAGAGAGAACAGAAAGTAGAAGCCCTCGTCATATTATCCGTCTACTTCAAGAAGCAGAACACACAGTTTATAGTTTTAAATCTGAGAACAGTTTGTAGTTTTTTTTTAACAAAATAAACACATGACCACTCAAAACGAAAAAAATCCACATATTGTATCTTCATAAAGTAATACTGTGGAGTGAAGTGCCTGCTCTGACAAGGCTTCACCACTAGATGGTAGTATGACACAAGATATTACTCTAGAAACATGAGCGGCAATCTGCGCCATGCCAAAAAACACTGTTTAATTAAATTTGACAGGAAGCAATTGAGTGCTGAAAGAGTTTGGGGGGAAAAAGTGCCACCAACTGTTTTGTGACTACATGAAATCAACACAATTTTGGCTGTTTTAGGTATCAGATGCTGTTATTTAAGATCTGTTGTACGATTATCAGTCACTTTTCACAGTTCAGCCTTTTTATTGCTACTGTGCCGTGAAATGCCCGTCAATCTAGAGCAGGTGACACATCCGTGGTTTTGAAATTGTTCCGGTGTAACTGTGTTTCATGGTGATTTTAATTTGAAGGTTACGGACAAACAACGTCTTTGCATAGAAACTGAAAGCAGCAGCGGCACATGATCATGAAACCATGCTTCACGGTCTGGGAATAAACAAAAGCAACATGGACACACTAAACCAGCAAGTTAGCCCACCGCAGTCACTTAATAAGAAAAGAAATTATGCCTTTGTTTTAAAAGAACCATTTCAGTCTTCATTGGTTTTAAACGGCCTGAATTATCTCCAGAGAACATTTAACATTCGTCCTTTAGAGTTTGAATTAAACGGAGACATAAAAGGAGCTGTGTGCATGTTTATTACATACTAAGGATATTTTTCTTTGATGTGTTTTTACAATGCCTCTTAATTGCAGTTCACTTGTTGGTAACAATATTAGCTGGAGAATATAAATAGAGTATAATAAATAAGAGCTGGAGACAGGTTTGAAGATGCCATTAGCAAGTGTCCTCGCAACCTGGATTCACAGAACTAAAGCTATATCCATATATTAAAAAAATTAACAGCCATAACCGTAAGACAGTGACACATCAAATCCTATAGTATTGACAATTCTGTATCAGTCTGTCGTAGGATTTAAGTTATATTTTGACACACTAATGATGGTAAAAATGAATTCAAAATCTTAAAATTCATTCCTCTTACATCTCAGATTAGGCAGTTTGATCCCAGCTAAACCAATTCAAAAGCATTTAACCACAGAAATTTCAACATTTACAGAAAACAATGCAGTGTCAGAAATTACATTTTTCCTCACAATAAGACACTAAACAATCATCAACACAGAGGCACTGCTCTTGAGCACAATAAGTTGTCATGTCTGAGGCTTTTTTTTTAATCAGTTAAGATTAAATATTGGATTCTGGGAAAAGGTTACCATCTTGGATTTAACATATTTATGGAGAATTAAAACCACAAGACTAATTGCTGAGCTGAACTAATAGAATCTAGAAATGAAGACAAGATAGTTGAAAAGATTTAGGGAATGTTTCAAGGATCTGCTGCTTTCAGATTGATGTGTTCAGTCATTTCCACAAAAGCTGAATATTTCAACACACTGCTTACATCAGACACCTTACAAGAGCCGCGGACTACAGGGCAGCGGTGTAAAGAATGGACAACACAATAGTGGGTTGCATAACAGAGTGACCAGCAGGGGTCAGAGCAGCTTAACTGCCACAGGAGCCACACTGAGCACGCTCACAAAGACAGGATGACATCACAGACATCTACCTGCCATCTCTGAATCCAATACTGCCATGCTACCACCTTAGCAGAAGGCAGAGACACTTGACCTAACACTGGATCAATTATCCCAAATAAACTGAATTATTCAGCTGTGTAAAACAATCAGGGAGCCGTCTCTCCCAGATACTGTTTCCTCCTTTCTAACAAAAGCTTTTCTTTTCACACCTTTCTAACTGGACGTCACGGGGTTGTACCGTGGTGAGGCGGCGGCAAGCAGCATAAAGAGTGGCAGAGCTGGACTTTCTAATGTAAATGTAGCCTTGCAGTCGTGTGATGTCTTCCTACAGCACATATACTCGCCTCTGTCTGTTGGGGTTCGTTGTACGTCATTCCCTGTCAGAGGGAGGACGGGAAACACAGCCTCCCTTTGCTTAAACCACCAGGCGTTTTCAAGGAGCTCCATATGGCTCCCTCTGACAGATTTTAGTAAAGCACCCTTCAGGATTTTACTGAGGACAAAACAATTGATTGAGCTACTGCCGCATTGAGATGCATATAAGCCCAATCCATCCCTGTGCTAATGCCGTCTCTAATGTAAAAGCTGGCAAATTGATTTAAAATAGCGGCAATGGCAAGCAAAGTGCTCTATTCAATTCCTTATTATGGCGCACAATAACCATAGCAACAGGCATGTACTCAGGCAGATTGAATAGATTTAATCTATAATCTCAGCCCACTCAGAAATGGCTCGCTGCGGTGAGATGTACATATAACATATGTCTCCTTCTTCCATAGGCGGCACAGCTTTCTGAATGCAAGCTACCGTGTTCACGTACATTCAGGTTTTGTTTGACGAAGCCGAGGCGGGCGAGTTGTACACGCATGCATATCAATCATTACACTGCCGCTGACACAGGAAAATCATTCCTTTTTCCCGTTTTCATCTTTTAATTATATCATCCTCACCGGTCTCCCTTTGGTTTGCGTTTCTGGAGTGGGACCTTCCCTTTGGGTCTCCTCTCGCTGCCTGCACAGGGTCCCCCACCAGGTCCGGTCACCCGCAGGGACTCCAGGCCCTTAGAGGACTTCTTATAGGTGAACTCCACCTGCTCACCCTCCTTTAAGCTGCGGAAGCCCTCCATCACCAGTTTGCTCTGTTGGGAGAAAAAAAGCAATTATCCATTTAACAGTGGCAGATGCTTATAGCTCAGTGAAGTCTTAAGAAAAATAATTTCTGCAATACACAAGGGTCTGTATTTAAATCAGGGGATGTTCAGTTTGTTGTAGGATAAAAGGATGATGGAAGCTGACTTGAAATTGCCCTAATTTTATTATGAAAGCATAAAGTTGCCCCTGTTTTCTGTGCGGCTGATTGATGAGAAGATGTGATCTGACATAATAAATACTCTGATGGGATACTTGCAGTATATGTAAGACCGCAACTCAGTGTAACACAGCAGGAGGATGGATATGTATTATCCATGATGTTTAAATTATTTTAGATATCCACATGTCCTTGAATACCGTTTAATCATTTCAGGGCCCATTAAAGGCAATTCCAGTATCTCCCATATGTCATTTTTAAAGGCTTGAAATCCACAATGGTATAGAAATGTATTTTACCTTGCCTGGTTCTGCTTAGTATTGTATAACCTTGAATGATGATGTAAACTGACAAAGACCACACACTTTATCTTCAGTAGGCAATTGAAAGGTACAGAGAGCCTCTGTCTCGAGCAGAACGGGTCATTTTTCCATGAAAAGACTCAATTTAATGCCTTAGCTCTGACGCTCTGTCCGCACAGCATGAAGCTCAGCATTAATAAGTCCACACCCATCAGAGCTAATTTAACACTTACATATTGAGCAGTTGCCCGAGAGCAAGACGAAACAACTCCCCAATCAACACTTTTCATCTCCGAGTAATTGTCACAGAAGAAGCAACACTTATTAAACCTGGGAAGTTTGCTGTGGGCGCTTGTGCGCACTGCTGCATGCGGCAAACTCAACATCCAGTCAGCGCATTGTACACAGAAGGACGTCATTTCGAACATGGCAGATTATGTGGTTTGCACCAACTGCCATGACAGTCTGTGCACAGAGGGACTTATCTCAGCGTCCTTGCTGCTCTCCCTTTATCTACTTTTCGCAGAGGCACCACTTCCTAGTCCTTCTGCAGAGAGAAAAGACGAGCATGTCGCGCCCATGCCGTCATTTTCTCTCCACACGTCCACCATCCGTCTTCATCATCTATGTGATCGGAATTATTTAGTTACTACGTCACCCCCGGACAGTGATTTATGTCTTGTTGATCGCACAGAACCGACGGCTGATGTGCACCGTATCCATGACCTTCATGAATCGCAGCGAGCCCTGCAGATCTCTGCATAGGTAAACACACACCCACACGGGCATGCAGTGCGCAGAGCAAACCTACTATACATTGAGGCCTAAAAATAACACACGAGCTATCTGTAAATTCAGCGCTTGCTGGAGAGACAGATGTGTAGGAGACAGGAAGAGAAGGGAACAAATGAGCAGAGGGAATCAAATGTAAAACCACAGAGGGGGGAGAGAAAATGTGTTCAGCAGCATTTTTTCCTATAATGTCAATGACCGCAGTTACAGGGAGCTAAAAGGTGCTCTATAGGTGGTCTATTCATAGATGTACATGAATATGTAAGAGAGTAAAAAATGTATAAAGCAGTGGGAAGAGGAAAAGTGACAAAAGAAGTGTGAATTAATTCCAAACCAAGAATAGCCTTTGAACTCACTGCACTGACGATATCTATCAGACTACCACTGTTCAGTGACATGAAGGTGAAAGTGTAAGGCTGCGATAAATTAGTACATTAGAGTGGAAAATAACATTAAAAGTAGTTTCTGTTTCATCTTATGCTTCTAAAAAAAATTAACAAAAATTGTTCAAAACTTTTTCCATTACAAATATTTATTTTTTCAAACATAATTGATAATAAAAGATTTAGAGTAACAGTAGTACAGTACAATCCAAAGAAAAGATTAGTCTTTGCGTCAATTAATGCAGCTTTCAAAATTCAGAATACAGATGGTTTGAACAGCGTCTCACTGCAAAATGTGCTGCTGCTGCTGCTTTGTTTGTCTGTAACCTTCAAATTAAAATCACCATGAAACACAGTTACACCGGACCAATTTCAAACTTCTATCTATTCTAATGACGTGTGTAATAATATGGAATAGACAAGGACTTCCACATAATGCACTAAAAGCTCTTCAGAACACAACGATTTAATCTCACAAGTTTTTATTAAATAAATCAGTTTTAGTTCATCTGAAAGGATTTTTTTATGTAATTCCATTTTAAAAACATTCTTTTTGACAATTTGGATTACTTAAATTAGTTACTTTTCTGTATTAGCTTTACACCTGGCTGTCTAAAAAGTTTTGAATGAAAGACAAACTTAATATATTAAAAGCAAAAAATAATAATAATTAAAAAGAAAATAATAGGCAACACAATTTCTACAAGATTAAGTGTTTATAAAGGGCCATGAAATAAACAGCGTCCTCTGATAGAATTTAAAAATTCCTTTTTCTGAAAAAAAAAAACATGTATTTGTCTTATTTTCACTCAGTTCATTTTTCTCTTTTTCTGTTTTTTTTTCTTTACAAAATAACCATCTAGAGTAAATCTTAATATGAGTAGCTACAAATTGTGTTTAAATCAAAAGGCGATCCACAGAATCAAACCAAATTGTGTTTCAAATTAGAAACATTTAAACAGGAGAAATGTTTTTGTTTTTTTTTGTTTTTTTGAGTGGATCACAAAAACTTAACACACAACAACTGAACCTTGACATCAAACTTCTTTGAAGCTATTCTTCCTCCTTATTTACACACTTTCCACATTTCCACAATTAATAAGAAATGAAAATTGCTGCTCTTCAACACAAGTAATTTGCCAAAAATCTATTAATTCCATCCTCTCTCAGATGTCCTTTCGGTTTCTCTCCCTGCTGTTGGTGAGTTACAGACAGGCTCACATTGATCCTAGTCGATTGCCAATGGCTAACTCGTCCATTTTGGTCGTTCAGGTATTGGATTTGGCTTTGAGAAAAGCAGGAGGATCAGAAAATGGAAATGAGCAAAAGCTAAGATTTTGCAGAAAAGATGTAAGGTGGAATAAAACAGTGAGCTTGTGGCTTTATGCTACTAATGAAGTTGCTGTGCTGCAAAAACAATGAATTCAAGATTCAACAATCAATCATTTATTAATGTATCAACCAAAACTGCTACAACTCGCATGCCTAAAAAAACCCGCCTTTCTATTTTTTATGAACGACAAACCGATGAACCTCAGGTAGCCTGAACCCTGTTTTCAAATTAAAACGCCAATTGATTTCATGATTACCATCATTACACCATCCACATGACTGAAAGGCAGTTCCTGCAGCACAAATCAGAAGAAAGCCAATAAAAAAAATTGTGCCCATCCCCCACAAAACAACATGCATTCTGAATAATGATGAATAATCATCGACTGCTCTCGATAGACTGTGTGGCGCATGAGCCCTTCCTGTTCCTCTCCTGTCTTCACTTCACAAGCAGCATGTCTCTCCAGGTCAAAGTTGAGTGGTTTGTCTCAGTACCCTACCCCCTCTCCAACCCCGTCAATGCCCACAATGCACCAGTGAGGAAACCACACAACCCCTTTTGTTCTGCAGAAATGCAGGAAAACACACTCTCACACACACACACACACACACACACACACACACGTCTCCTACATATAAGAGGAGGTATCACACTCATGCCTTCATGCCTCAGATGAGTTTAAGTTCTGAAGCATGAGCTTGCAACAGCTCAGTCGCTCCATAATTACGTAATAAAACGCAGCATGTGGATTTATGTGTGTGTGAGTGTGTGTGTGTGTGTGTGTGCCTCCGTGCTGGTGAATACATGTGTCAATGTATGCGAAGAAGAAAAAAAACTTCACAAATCAGAACCTGTAACCCGAGTCGCCTCCTCTCGAGTGACCTGGCGGGTGTCCTGACCCGTTTCAGTTTACGCACAGAGGTCAGGAAAGGGCACGGCCGGGGAGAGGGAACGAGAGAACGTCAGAGAGAGAGAGAGAGGGAGAGAGAGAGAGAGAGAGAGAGAGGGGGAGAGAACACAAAATGGAGGAGTGGCCTGGAGCAGGGGGGTGGTGGATGAGGGAGGGAGTTTGGAGGAGGAGGAGGTGGGGTTCATGGAAATGCCTCCAGCGCATTTTGTTCAGCTCCAATGGAGGAGCAACTCCTGATCAGTGGCTGGACCTGGGGGGAGCCCAGGAACAAAACCCCCATTTGATCAGGAGCCCCACAGGTCACCAGCAGAAATCCGGGGGTCAGTGGTATACCCATCCGAGCACCACCCCCTGCCTGACTGGCGGACCACACCAGCTCTCAGCACTTTAACTCCACCAGCAGCTACTGTCATCCTAAAAACTGAAGAAACTGAGCCAACAAAATGGACACCGATGTTCTCTAAAATGGCTTGATTATGCTTACGAGCTTCCTTATATGTAATAAATATCTTCCTATGGTTCCACGTGTGTGTGTGTGTGTGTGTGTGTGTGTGTGTGTGTGTGTGTGTGTGTGTGTGTGTGTGTGTGTAGGAAGGAGCCAGCGATCAATACAGCATCCTGGATAGAAATAGCCCTCCTTTTCATCAGCCTGGCCCTCGTCATCACCAGGCCCAGCAATCAATACAGGAAGCTGTAATGTGAGGGGATGGGGAAGCGGAGAGAGGACACCCACCATCCTCCACCAGCCTTTCTCTGTGGCGACCACCGGCTATGGAATGGCTAATTATGGGATGCTTTAAATCAGAGGTGGCCCACGCAGAGCCGCTTGCTGGATCGTGCTTGTGTTAAGAGGAAAGTGTGTGTGTGTGTGTGTGTGTGTGTGTGTGTGTGTGTGTGTGTGTGTGTGTGTGTGTGTGTGTGTGTGTGTGTGTGTGTGT
>JBBMOE010000007.1:10109315-10277487 GCA_037975065.1 Chaetodon trifasciatus | reverse complement strand
CGGCTTTCTACTCCGCCACCTTTCCAATTACCAATCATATCCGCTGTATGTGGCCAGCTCCTCAAAAGGAAGTCACATGACTACTCTTTCTTCTTCTTTTGCGTTTTTTGATGTGCAGAAGAGAAGGGTGGGTTTTGGTGGAGGAGGTGTGGGGTGGGGGGTGGGGGTGGGGGGGTAGTGTTGCTGCAGGAGAGACAAAGCCTGATACTGGCTATCTGGAGGCAGAGATGGGTGGGGCCTGCATGCCAAACGGTGACACGGACCAGAGGTTAATCTCACTAGGGGCCCACTTTAACCTCGCTACACAAAACACACACACACACTCTCCTTTGCGCGCGCACACACACTCAAAACCGAAAACATCTTACAGCCGTTCACATGTAGACATCAACAACCTGGTGGTTAAGAGCGTAAAGTAAGAACCACACACACACACACACACACTCACACAGGGGCTCCATAAATTGAACACACACTCTGGAGGTTTCAGGAGAATAGCAGCAGCAGCAGCAGCAGCAGCAAACTGTTCAACATTTCAAACTGATTACTGACAAAGGGCAAGCAGCCCCCCACCACACCGCCACACACACACCCCCTCACCCCACCCAACCCTCCTGCCTTTTTGTCTTTAAAGAAATTCCTCTTTTTAAAGAATGCCTGAGGAGAGAGCACCCCCCATGTCCCAGCAGGAACTCTCTCTCTCTCACACACACACACACACACGCAGAAAAACACTCAGTCCAGGTAGAGAAGGGGTTGACAAATAGAGATAATGAAACGGCTTTGTGTGTGGAATCACTAAGCAGAGAGGTAAAGCGGGTGAAGAAGTTTAATTACTCTCTCTAACTCACACACACACTCTCGCTCTCTCTCTCTCTCTCTCACACACACACACACACACACCTTCCAAATAGGAAGTGATCAGATAGGAGCCCTGATGAAGAGGCCTCCCAGGAAGAGAACTCGTGGTCGGGCGGGGACCCTCTCGCTGACTCACACACCCTCCCTCTCTTACCTCCTGCTCCTCCACTCACTCGTCTTTTTCCAACCTCTCGCTCATGTTTTCCTCCTCGACTACTACTAGCACCCACCCCACCCCCGCCCGCCTGCGCCACCACCACCCCTCACCAACACTTATTTTTCCCACATCCCTCGTCTTTCCCTCTCTGAGGAAAACTCCTCCTCTCTCTCTCTCTCTCCCTCTCTCTCTCTCTCTCTCTCTCTCTCCTGTCCTCATGCTCCCTCTTCCCCTCCCCATCGCTCTTACCTCTGCCTCTCTCTGGTAAGTACAGGATAAGCGTTGTGCAGGAATAAATTTGCAGTCTTTCCTCAGTTTTTTTTTTTTTTTTTTGCATACAGTAATTGACAGCTAACCTTGCATCATACATGCAGAGAATATTTCATGACCTTTGCGTCAAGCCAAACTCTCTCTTCTTTATGCTGCCCTCCTTGTTTGCGCGTCACTGTTCTGAGACATTTGCATCCTAACAGAAATATTCTCCACTATAAAACACGCAGTTCAGATGCTATGGCAACACACATAAGATAACCTGCAGGATTTTAAATCAGTGTGCCCAAATCTCAACATTTCCTTGAAACGGCATCCATATGTCCAAATGGATGCAGGCTGACAGCAGAGACACAGAGTGTAAAGATGAATGCAAATACTGGCAAAAGAGTGGGGTGTTTTGCATTCAGTATGACAACGTGCTTATGAATGCATATTGTCTGCTCTTTGTGCGAAATGACAGCTGCATTGTTGTAAACACGTAGCTGGAGACACTGGGGGGAAATGCACTAGTGTAAACATATGATTGATTGTTTGCAAATTAATTCATCTGTTAGGGTTTTTGTGGAGCAATTTGCGTTTTCTAAACCTGTAAAAATGCAGCGCACGATTTAAGGAAATCATTATCCAGAGCAGAAACACAGTTATTTATTGCAACTATTTTCATCTCCTTTATTATCAAATACTGAGTTAAGACTGAGCCCCTCAAACCACCACATGCATTTGAAACACAGCTCCACAGACACCTATATGGCAGCAGCCTGCTCTCTTCTGTAGGTTACAAACTGCTGACTTCTGCTCACCTCTTCAGCTTTGTTTCCCCACCTCTTCTAAAGCACCTCTGGCCAGCAGGGAAATTAGGAGCCAGAAGTATGTAGATACATGCAGGCCATGGAGCCACAATATGAAAGTATCAATCAAAAGCAGGTAAGTCAAAGCTGCAGCGCGCTCTCTCCTGAGCCTTGATTTCAGGTATCCACAGCAGTGATCACAGAGCAACTACTACCCACGCACAAGTAAAGGCTGGCAAAACAAAAATTAAACATGCATTGTTTCGCATATGATGATGCATGCCACAAGTATGGAGACAAGTGGAGCAAAGGTCAACACGCTGCTTCAACATTAGTCACTCAAAACAGGAATTTTGTTGTCACCGACTTCCCTGCAGAATTTCAATTATTTTAGATCTGATAGCTAAATCTCTATATTTTTACAAGTCAGTTTTAATGATAAAATAACTTTATAATTCTTAAGGTTAGTGGTGCATTTATGATGAAGGGCAATGACAATTTAAAATATATAAAAACAACAAAATAAAGGAAAATGAATGCAGCTACAATCATAAAGAAATGTATTAAAACATGTCATTTCATCACTGCAAGCTGCCCCACTGGTGTAAAACCAAAACAAATACCTCTTTTTTCCCCCCAAGCAAACCATGCCCCTCTCAGAGCCCCCACTTTGTATTTCAGACTGCAATACAACTTAGAAAAATCATATTATCAAAGTTATTCCAGTCCCACAACAATGGGCTGATTTGTGAAACCAGAATTTGTCAATATTCCCAGTTTGTCCAGTTTGTGAGTGGACACGTTTTTTTTTTCATTCTCCTCTACATCACTGATGACATCTGACCCCTGATATGCTCCCCCCAACCCCCCTGCCCACCAGTTCAGCACAACATCCCGCGACTCCACAATAAAGACACCTTCAGAGGAGGGTGTCAAATGAAACGGTGAAAATGCCTCCTCATCCTCACGCGTTCCTCCCGGAGTATTTTAAAGCCACTTTTACAGGACCGTAAAAAGGAGGGCGATTAAAAGGAGGGAAAGAGGAGCTGAAAGAAAGGAGGACTCCACTCCTCTTTGTTTGCTGCAGAATAAGTCGAAAACAAGGCCTCACACATGAACTCCGCGCACAATAAATCAAACAGGAGCCTGCACGCGGTGGAAAGCGGGCCAGGCTTCACGTCTCCTGCGTAAACGTGAGGGGATGTGGTGGTGAAATAAGGGGGGATGTTCGGTTTCAAACACAGCAGAGGCAGCAAGGAGCAGGACGCAGCCTCTCAAGGAACACACTCTGCACACCCCACACCCCCCTTCTTCTTTTTAAACATGCTTTTCCGACATGTTGGCTGGCTGGATATCAAGCGAGCCCTGCTGTCCATTAGGGCCAAGTGTGAAACTAACCGTGTCACAGCCACACGACATGTCTTCCCTTCCCATTACAGTGCAGAGGGGAGCGAGGGAGGGGAGAGCTGGACGCATGTGGCTCAAAGAGGAAACTTGGCGTGTTTTTTTTTTTTTTTTTTTTTTTTTTTTTTTTTTTTTCAGGGCCGTGGACAACATGTGATTACACAGTAACGTGTTGGGTAATGCAAAACATCCGGATGATACAACGTTAACTGGCGCTCACAGGAGAAATAAAGGGGCCTGCGGGGATCAGGGTGGGATCTGAAGTGACAGTGAAATTGTGGGAGAAGGAAATAAAGCTAAATCAACCACCGGACGCTTCTCCACGTTTTTAGAAAAGCGAATCCGGATGAGGCCGTTGCGCACCGCATCAGCGCCACAAAGCAGATGTTTATTCCTCGGTGGTTTGTGTGTTTTCGACGTCAACTTACTTGGTGGACGAAAACATCCAGAGGGGGGTCGACGGGGCTCCCTTCGCTGCTGGTCATTGAGATAAATCCGAAGCCCATCCGGACGTTGAACCATTTGCAGAAGCCCGATCCCGACAGGATCTGAGGTCGAGTCCGGTCCTCCTGCTCGGTGGACTTGGCGGGGTCTTCTCCGCCACCTTTACCCGGCCCTCCTGAAACAAGGGAGGGGGTTGGGAGGGGGGTGCACAAGAAACAAGTTAGAACATTTTCATAGGCTCAGATACTACACCACAGGATGGCTATCCCCCTGTGCGCATAGCCTACCGGTTTATATAAGTTTAATGGGCTCTGTTGCGTAAAAAACTTCTTGAAGAAGCGTGGGGGGAATCCCCTCCACTTGCAAACACGGGCTATGTGAAGTTCAGGGCCGGTAGAAATTTCCTACACTACTATTTTCGACACCACACAAGCGGCCGGGGGCGCGTGGTGCTGTGATCCGGCGTGCATCCACGCAAAACGTTCCCACAAAAAAAGTTGTTCGCCAGCGACCTGGTGACAGATGACCGCCTCCGATCCGTGCACGGGCACGGAACTTGTGGAGGATTCGTCTCGTGCATCTACAGCCCGCTGTGGAGTTGTAGGCTACGGGGTCCATAAGGCAGGTGTACACATGGTTCCTCGAGCTTCACCAGCGTGCAGAACAAGCACACGCGCGCTAACAATGCATATACCTTAATGCAGCGAAAACATGGTTAGATATGGTGCTCGGCAGGGGCGGTTCAGGTCGTTTTTTTTTTTCTTTAAAGGTTTGGAACAACAATCACGTTGCACCTTGCCACCCCTCCTCCCACCCTCCCTGCCTCCTTTCCTCTCTCCTTCCTCGCGCGAGCAGATAGGGAGGAAAAACTAAGAGCAGAAAATAGAAAATAATTGCAGAATAACCTTCGGCCATGTTTCCCCGCGGACCCTCTGCGCCCAAGTTGCAATAGAGAAGCTTCCTCTGCGAAAACGGGCTGCGGTAGTCACCATTAATCCGACATCCTCGATCCCATCGGTCACCAATTGAGCTCGCATGGTACGGCGTGCTTTCTGCCTTTTGATATTTTTGTCATGTCTCTCTTTCTTCCCTTCAATCCCTTCCTCACTCACACCACCTCTGTACTGCTCTCCCTCTCTCTCTGCCTCCCTCTGCCTCTCTCTCTCTCTCCCTCTCCTTCGCTCTCATTCGCTCTCGAGCTGGCTGTGCCCGTTCCCGTAGTGAGAACACGTGACTTTGTCAATTACATGCCTTCTTGCTGCTAATTTCTGCCCTGCCATTCCAGGGAAGAGGGGAATCGCACTCGCAACCGCTCGCAGCGTTAACCTCAGTTGCGTGCATGTGGAAAAAAAGGCTGTGTTTGATTGGATTGTTTATGTTGTGTTTCCGTGGAGTGATAAAACTGCATCATAAGGGGCTGGTGTTGCTGCATAAGGCTATTAGGCCACGCTGAGATTAGATTAGGTGGGATTCAATTACATTTTAATGATTCCTTTGGGGGTAATTGGTGTAGTCATAGCAGCAGGGGAAGCAAAAGAAAATGTGGAAAACAAACATGAAAAAATGAGACAAGAAATTAGAAGAAAAGTAAATGATAAAGTTAAGGCACAGCATGAGCACTGGTGGATCCAGGCTACAAGTTTGTAGATTTCCCCATGATCACATGTACATGCAGCAGTGTGTCTGTATGCTGGATTTTGTGCTTTGCAGAACTGAAACCAACAATAGATTTTAAAAGTGTGCAGTTGAACATGTATGCATATTAGCTTTGCAAGTTTGCAGCTTTCGTCATTATCTGGTGTTATAATGCATGCACGAACATGCACCAGTGCATCCTGAGTGTTAGGTTTTGTAGAACCAGAACTGACGTGTGAATAGATTTTAAAAATAAGGATATTAACTTGTATGTTAGTGAGACACCACACATACCACCGCAGAGGTGAAACATGTGGGACATGAAACATTACAATGCAAACAAAGAACTTCTGTCCAAAGCTCGACATATAAAATCTGCCACAAAAAAAAGGTTCCCTTCCTAAAACTCATTTCAGTTTTCATTAAATTATTGTTTGTCCATAGATGTCCTCAGGTACAGATTATAAACCAAAATTACCAAAAGTAAATGATTTGATAGGTAACTTCCTACATCAGATAGAAAGTAAACTCATAATAGCAATAAAACATGGAGACACAGAGCACATTTTTCTATGTCTGTCTTATTTCACACCAGACTAACACCTAACTCCAAACATATAAAGAAGCCTGGTTTTTAAATATATAAGATTATTATCTCAGCTCAATAAACTCCTGTCGTTGTTACAGAATTAACAACCAAGCATGCAGACAGACCCAAATTCCCTTTACCTGAGCGCAAAATACAAACAGAATAAAGTCACCGGTCATTTTTTATGCTTTCCATGCATGCACATGTTGTTTTTGAGCTCCTAGCATACGACCAGTTACCTCCCAGCATCATAGTGGGCACCAGAGGAGAGCTGAACTCACAGCTTTGGAATGTGACTGGAAAACCCAGAAAAACAAACCTGAAAACTGATGTGTCCAGTCCTATGATCTGCAGTTGTCAGGAGAAAGTCAATCCACAGGCAACAGACTCTTTGCAGGAGATTTTCAGAAATACGTTAAGTGATGTGCACAGTGCTAATTAAACAGTGGCTAAGTTTAGAGCCTGCACGCTGAGGAAAGCATCAGCCGGATCGTTTGTGCTTGTTTCTCTGCAGCAGAATACAGACAAAGCAAATGAGAGCTTGTGAAGACATTGTTTTTATAGTTCAAATCAGTTTAAGTAAAAGTTTGACTTCAGCAAATGGTCAGTTTCATAGTTATCTTTTATCTTCACATAACTTGTGTCTGATTGATGCTAATTACCTTAATAAATGCTATGAGTGTGCACCATAAAACTCTTTTCATTCCTAAAAAAAACATTTTAAACCTGTTCCTCCAAACTCAAACTAGGATAAAGGATCAAGTTTGCTCATGTTTAAACTTCATTTTCAGGTTCTACTCTATGTCCACAATGTGGGACAAACCCTCCACAGAGACGAGAACAGGTCTAGCCATAAGCTGTGGTTACTCAAGGCCACACAGCCGATTGATAACAACAAGGCTGAAAAATAGTGCGTTCATTGAGAAACTTCCCATCTTATCTCACATCTACTCCGGTGGGATGTTTCTCAAGGGGTTATTCCCGGGTATGAGGAGAGAGGAAAAACACGTTGGAGGAATGAAACAACAACAAGCCCATCTCCACCCACCAGAGCTAAAGAGCCCACCCTCCGGAATTCACGAGCTTTACCCCTACCCCCAATCCATCCATCCCAGCCCCCGCGCAAAGAAAAAAAAAAAAAAAAAAAGGCCTGTTTTTGAAGATGCTTGTAGAGGAGGCCTCCGCTGTGGCCATAGAATTACTGTTTGGGTCACAGGGTTGGATACCAGTGTCAGATGTTATCCACTCACTCATATCCTGACAGGACCTTTCTGATGAGCACACGTCGGTGGAAATCACCGCAGTGCAGCTCACCGACGTGTCCACACTAATGACAAGGAGTCATTTAGACTATGGGTGGCTTTGGGAGTGCCTGTTGGTCAAAGGAGGCGACTGAAATGGCAAAAAGGAGATTAGTGGAGATTTTAGGACAGCTAAACTCAATGTGAACACCTTTACATGAACGAGAAAAATGTTAGTGTGAAGCTGATGTTAGATGTATGAGGATGGAGAGAACACCTCCTTAATTCAGTCTTTACTGAAAGCAGAACTTCTTTTCTTGACATTAGTTGTCTTCTGATCAACACCAGCTTAAAGTTACACATGCGCACTGGCTGCTTGTTTTACCTTCAGATCAATCTTTTAACATAAAGGCTACAAAAAAAGCAACTTTTCTTAAGAGGTTTTGCAAGAAGAAAAAGATACAGATCAACTTCTTTACTTGATATTGTTGTTTTTCTTATAATCAAGTCTTACTTTAGCCACATTTTTATTTTCTCTTTGATTGTTTTCAAACTTGTTTTAACTTCAGATCAATCTTTTTTTTCACTGTTTTATTTATGTAGAAGAGCGTTTGGGCTAAAAAGAGCAACTTCTCTTATGAAGTTCTGCATAGAAAAAGTTTCAGATCAACTTATTTAGTTTGCGTTGTTTTTACAATGGTCTAACTTTAGTCACTATTCTATTTGCCAAACTTCATTTCAGTCTTTTTAAAGGCTTGAAAGAGCAACTTTACATTTGAATCTTTTTATATGTATTAATTATTATAAATAAATATACATATATTACTCTAGCCATCTTTCTATTTGCCCTTCGATTGTTTTCAAACTTGTTTTAACTTCACATCAGTCCACTTTTGCCACTGTGTGTGTGTGTGTGTGTGTGTGTGTGTGTGTGTGTGTGTGTGTGTGTGTGTGTGTGTGTGTGTGTGTGTGTGTGTGTAAGAGTACATGAACAAAAACAGCAGCTTTTCATATGGAGCTTTGCAAAAGTAGTGAACCTGGTGTAGGCCTAACATAAATGTCAGCTGGCCTGTTTTCAGATCAGAGACCGAGCTGTTTCTTTTAAAATTGCCATGAACTAGAAGTCAAAGTTCAGCCACATTTTTATTTACTTTACATCAATCATTTGTCGTCTAATCAACACCGACAAGAAGTGAAACTTTGACCACCTTTTTTATTGCCTCTATGCTGCAGAATGGGATTGTTGTCAGACTTGTTTTAACTTTTCATCAATCCCATTTTTCCACTTTTCTACCTGTGGAGAAGTACTTTTAAAAACTTGAATTTTTCATATGCATAAAAGTAGAGAATTCATATTTCTAACATCACTTTGAACTGGGCCTATTTTAGGTTAGCTAAAAAAAAAAATCCTTCTTTAGATCACATTAGTTGTTTCATCTTATAACCAACAACTGTAAGTCGTACATCATCTACCTTTTTATTTGCCTTCATGCTACAGGATGAGATGTTATTAAACTTATTTGAACTTCGCTCTTTTTCCTCACTCTTCCACGAGCATAAGAACAAAATGAGCAACTTTTCTGCAAAAACTTTAGCATCTCAGTCTTCTATGAATCAGATAAGCTGGTTTGACCCAAGTTTACAATAAGATTCTGCTCTCGTGTTAAGTTTAGTGACAAAAAACAGCCTGCATGACAACATATCACCCACTTACTATTAATACAGTGACATACACATGACGGTAAACTGCTTTTAGTAGCTATACTAATTTGCCACGAGGACAGACTTGTGCAAACCCTCTCAAGGCAATATGAATCTCTCTTAGACCTGCATGAAATTTAGCTTCCAGTTAAGACAATGTGTATATTCTTTGGTTTGGTTTGTTGACAACATTTGGATATATGCATAAAATAGAACACATCAGACCTTTCAGGCATGTATATAATATTACAGAATAATAAATTCATAGCTTGTGTATCCCAGATGAAGCTATTGAAGCTTTCAACTGGAAACAAAAAAGATAGAGAAAGGAAAAATAACAGGTTTCCCCTTTTAATAATGTAGTAATGGTTTGCTGCAGCGAGCACCAACTGGAGGTCATAAATTCTATTCAAGTCGTATCAATTTTTTATCTCTACATCATTTTCTTGCTTTTTAAACCAACTATTCAACCCAGCTACAATCGCTTCTTTAGAAAGTCGACAGAGGAAAATAAGTGCAGTGGTGAAATCAGTCAGATTTTTTTCTTTTTAAGCAGTTACTTGTCTGGGACCAAAATAGATAATTATGAGCATTTAACCTCATGTGCAGAAGCAGATTCCTGAACTGTTTGAATACCAACTTTCAGAGCAGACTTTGGACTCCCTCACCCCAGCTAACCCCACCCAACCCCCACTCGTCACCCTGTAGGCTCCCAGAGGAAATTTGCCTTTAGCCTGCTTGCTGTCAATGCAGTTCAAAGAGTTCACTGAGTTCGTCTCTCCCTTTTCTCCTTTCTTTTTTAGTGAAGGGCATATTTTTTGTCGTTTACTTCATGCATTCCAGCCACCAAATTCTTCACTTTTTTATGTCCTTTGCAAGGGAGTGTAGACAGTGTGTGCAAAGCAGGTCACCTACTCTCAGTTATTTTTTAAGAACTTGAGAAAATACATGTGTGCAAGGTTTTACACGCAATTCCACAAATTATTTGATTCACGTTGAACGCTGAACGCAGGCCACTTTGACTGCACTGAGCTTTAATTCACATTCTTGTGGATTTCTGCCTCTGTCTCTGCAAAAGACGAAACAAGCAGTGGTTTTTGCGTGTTGTCCAGGTGCTTCCTTCGACCTGTGCACAGATTTCGTTAAGGAATATTTCGAATCAACGAAAAAAAATTACACAAGTCTCACAAAAGCACACATGGGCCATGTGCTCCTGAGTTCACCACAAGAGGAAACCCAAAACTTGTAGGGCATTTGCTTCATTTTCTCGCCTCATTTCAAAGAAAATAAGACTAAATTGTTCATTTAAATCACATTTGATAGCTGTGCAGGCGTAATAAATGTTTTTACATTTAATCCGACACATTTTCAAGAGCATGTGGACTTTTTATTTTTTTTTGTACCACTTCTTGACCCCAGCAGGACCATTTTCCATTCATTTAAGGGGAGAACAGCACGGAAAAAATATGAAAATGAACTTTTTTCTTGTAAATCGTGTGGTCTCAACTACTGTTTCTCAGTCTGAGTAAGTCACCCCCCCAGCAGGAGTAAACAGGCTGAAAATATGTGAATGAAATATCGGTGACGTCAGAGAGAGGGGGGAGGTTGGAGAAGAAGCGCCGGTGCAGCCGGTGCGCCAAAAACTGCGCACAATGGGACAAAATATCCGTTTACGCCTCTCGCATTCTCACCTGTATTTATTCCTAATATTTGTCTGTGGGGACTCTGCGGGTCAGTATGCTTTCATTTGCTTCTCCTTGGTTTCATTTCACCGTTTGAAGTTTTCCACCATTTGTTAATCACATCACGTGAACAGGCTTCTAACCTGATCCATGGATTTCCTGAACGCGCTAATATTCCTAGAATATTCTCACAATGATGCTTAAGGTTTCCAGCAGCGATCTTTCAGCTTTTTCCTCATTATTTCCTCATATGGACTAATGTTTTACTTTTGATTTCATGGTGTCATTTTTTCCTAAATCACGGGCTTCGATTTTGGGCATGTGCGCGCATCTTTAACTCCATAACTTTATCGAAAGGGCGTGATAAAAGAGCCGATCCGTCACTTTGGCATGTTGCTAAAAGCCGGTCATTTCAGGTCAAGGAAAAGCAGCTCATGCAGCTCCTCAGAGGCGAGCTCAGCTGCAACCAAATGCCACATTCACTGCTTTTTGGAGGGCATTTAAGATGGAAAAAAGAGAATAGTATGCGCAACGAGCGCCTTTACTATAGAGAGTCCAAAAAGCGACTCACCTGTAGGAGAGGGAGCGGACATCCTCCTTTTTTTCACCTCCGAGGACGAATGAGATGGCACAGGCGGATGAAGCGTTTCTCCCGGTGTTCCTGTGATGGAGCAAATGTGGAGCAAAGCAGAGTTCAGCCTGCTGGACCTGCAGCCCGCCGAGTCTGAATTACATGCTGACTTGAACCTGCTGTATGAAGCGGAGTGACCGGCTGGAATCAAAGAGATTTTCCATGGATGAATATTTTATAGTGACACTGTAACATAAGCTGCGGCAGCGTGAGGGCCAGGGCAGATTTGTTTTTTTTCTCTTAAATGTGTCCCAGTGAGCCAACAGATTGCTGGAAGCCCGTGGCACACATCTGGAAGCTCATCTCCAAAATGATCCGTAGATGAGGGGCATTGCTCATCGTCAGCTCCCAGTTTTTCACAAAGGGCTGCTCCTCAGCTCAGGAGGTCAGTCTACTGCTCCTCAACATTTAGCATTTCTCAGAAAAGCGTCCTAAAGTTGAATTAGAGCAAAGTTTTAGCAGCTGAAGAAGCTCATTTTTAAAGTTTTCCAATAGCCCAGATGATGGTGTCATGAGTCAAAGCCAGTCTTCTGCCTGTCTCAGAGCTTTATCAGGGCTCTTCAAGCCATGTGGCACCCATGGCCTCCCCCATCAGGCTCCCAGCCTTCCCCCATCTCTTTCTCTCTTCTTGATAAAGGATCCATACCTCACAACCCCCACCCAGCTTGTTTACAAGCAGCATTCAATCCTTCCAGACCCTGAAAAAATCTAGTTTCCTTGAAAGCATGACAATAAGTGATTTCATCAGAGTCCCCTGTCCTTTAGAAGGTCTGATTCTACACCTTAATGTAATCATATGAATTATTTTCTCCCTAAGCAGCCCCAAACCCTCCCTACTGATCTGACATCTGCTCTTCACTCACTCAGCCTCGTGTCCTCACGGAGCAGTGCAAGTAAACTGTTCCCAGACCAGTGATTGGCAGCTGATAAGCTGAAAGAACTGTGGGGATTGAAGTGACATAAATAGCGCCATCCATCGGTTCATTGCGGACCGTCACCCGCACGAGAAGACGAGGTTCCCACGAGACCTCTGTGGAATCTGAACGAGATAGTTGGATAGATAGATTTTATTCTGTAGATGCTTTAAAAGTCAGTTATCTTTATATGAATGAGTGATAAGGCCACTGCAGATATAATGTGTATTATTATGGATATAGACGTTTCATTCAGCTAAATTTCCTTAAGTTCTGGAAAAAGGCCACATGTAATACAAGTCATGGACATTTGATTGACATTTCTAACAAGCAAGGGAGTAAATACTGATAATGAATGGAGAAGGGAAAAAAAAGATTTAGCTGTTTGTATTGAGGCTTGAGGTGTGTTTACTAATTTAAACACACTGCAGCCCTCAGAATAAATCATTTACTCTCACTTTTCCTTTCAGCAAGTTAAAGTACACCAGGAAATGAATCCACTGTAAAACGTTAAAGGACTCATCTCAACCAAAACTGCTGCCCAACCTGTTCCTTATCTTTCCCAATCTACTGTAGCACTGAGATGAAATGTTTCTGAATCATTCAATAAGCAGGAGTCAAGAGCCATTTGAGGGATTTTCCATGCTGTTTGTTTCATAGCAAGATACACAAAATTATTATTATTATTTTTAAAGGAAGAAAGAAAGAAAAAAGTTTGATGCTGTTGACCTTTTGTCCCAGATTTCAACAACAAAAAAGCTCAAAAAATGTAATAATTCGCGGTATAACGCATTGTTTACTTGTTCTTCCGCCGAGTAATATAGTCCCTCAGCAGCGGCTGAGCAGCGATTTCCGGTTGGCGCATTAATATTTCAGTATGGTCACAGGTGTGTGCTCATTGGGTGCTTTAGAACGTCTTCAAATATGGCAGCCAATCAGGAATTAGGACCCGTTCCACCGGTTTAACGAGACAGTTTGGGACAAAAGTGGATGAAATCTTAGTTTTATCGGACGTGTCGGTGAGTTTCCCTCCGCTAGAACGTTGTTTTATATCCGCAGTGAACGGCAGCAGCTTTGTGTCCTAATACAGCAAAGAACTTGGAACAAAACTCTCTGAAGGCCTGCAGCAGCACTGTCGCGCGCCCTCTGCTGGTTCATTATGCCCTCGCGCACGCCCGCGCGCACGCCCATACATACATACATACATACATACATACATACATACATACATACAGAATTAGCTTGTGTTTGGTGGTGAGATGATTTGAACATTGAACCTTTGCTGACTAACTTTTCCCTCTTACTCACTGAGGATGTGGTCAGCCTCTCTGCACTCATGATGGGTCTTATTTATGCCACATTTTCTCATCAAACCCTGTCAAGTCTGTTCAGTGTAGCATTTCCGCTCTTAGTTTTGCTTGTTGGCTGGAGATTTATTCTTAGCAAATTTAAGTCATGTTCATACTATGTTTGCACTTTGAGGAGCTCACTGTGATGTGAGAGTCTGCAAGTGTATTTTGTCTTTTTTTAAAAATTGGCTTGTTTTTATACATTTTTGACTGTACATATTATTTAGTCCACTTACTGTTCCTTTAACTTACTCTGAGATTTGCTCAGTGGGTCCCATAGACTGAAGCTGGGGGATAACTGGTGGAGTAATATCCATGTACAGCTGAAAATTTCAAGAAAATAATTTAGTTTCAAAGTTTGTAAGGAAACTTTTACTTTGCAAAAAAGTTTGTTAAGAGAATTATAAGTGATGTAATTTGCCTGATTCAGAAGAATTGGTTTGTTTTCTGGCTTCTTTTCATTTTCTTTAACTTTCAGTTTCTTGTGCAGAAGCTGAGAAAACGTAACAGACACTTTTAAAATTGTGCATTAAACAGATTCATCTCTTGATTTTTATTCAGTTCCAAAGTTTGTTTCACCACAACATTTTCCAAATTGACTGATTTTAATTCTGCAGATCTTAAGAATCTGAATACTTTCATCCAAATAATAAAATCTCAGTCCCACAACTTTGATTAAAATGAACATTTCAGTTTAGATTTTTCCACTTTCATCTTTTAGATTCAAATCTAATTAAATATAACAAGCTTTTAAACTGTCCTGATTTCACTGCCCTGACTTAAAATTCCCTAAAAATGCAAAAATAATTTACTTACATTTATTGGACTGAAATGACTTTCCTCATGCAGTTGTAAAAGTTATCATATTGTCATGATTTGAGTCTGTTTGTTGTATTTCTAACCAAACAAGTTTGAAGCGAGCGATTGATTTATTTTTATAAAACTTTTCTGTGAAGCATGTGTGAAAACTGGCTGTTGTTTCATGTAATCAAAGTTTATTTGTGTGTTGGTTGTAAAGATCTAAAGATCTTTTTCTCAGAGGCTTTGATGCCTTGACCTCTAATAACCCAGCCAACAGAAAGAAATCACTTTGTCATTTCATCATTTTGTCGACTTTCATCCCTCCAGATTCTCCACAGCTGTCGAGGCCTCACAGCCTTTTCTCACGGGCCCAAAGTGACTGAAATGTTGTCATTTGAGAAAATGATGTCTGAATCAAGGGAAAGAAATCAGAGGGAAGTTTTTGCGTTTGAATACATTAAAATGGTGAGTTAAAGTCTAATTGCTTTTTTGTTTTCTAAGTGTGTAAACTGTGTCCAGTTAAGCCTTTCGCTTCTTTTTAATGTTCAGTTTATGCTATAAGACAAAGAGGAAGTTCTGCTTTTTAAAATGAAAAATAAATAAATGTAACACTTGTGACAAAAAAGTTATTTTGCTTCTATTACTTATTATTATATTTTTTTGTGAATTTACTTTGCAGTTTGCAAGATAAAATAACTTTAACATGTAATTTGTGGACTCTTTCAAAAGTAATTGTACTTTAAAATTTCCTCCATAATCATGAAAGTGGGACATCAGACGAGTTCATGAACACGGAACATGTATGTTGAGTAATCCACATGGGGCCCTCTGTCAGACCACCCTCATTTTCTGCTCCTGCTGCACGTGTTGGTCATTTTCAGACAGTCTGCCCCCTGCTGGACACTCAAAGAGTCGCAGCAAGAAGCTTCAGGCACTCGTGCTCAAGTCACTATTGTTGTCTGTAAACAGGATTTGTCACAGATTTAAAAAGCTTTGGGTAATTCAATTTTTTTTTCTTTTTAAATGCAAATAAAAGATGCATTTTTTAATTGTTTAGTTTATGTTACTAATTTATCAGAAAATGTGTATTTTCAGCATCATCTTTATGACAGAAGAAACTCACATGATGTTTAAAAAGTTGTTTATTGTTGTTGTGGCATTGTGTTCTGTTCCCTTTAAAAAGGTAAACAATCAGCACATGTCAAGAGGTAGAAATCATCATCAGTCTGACAGAGATTTGGGGACTGACCCTTAAACACATACACACGCACGCACACACACGCACGCACAATTTCCACACTCACATCCACAGCAATACTGTTGACTTGTAACATCATTTGCTCTCTGTCTCATCAGAATTACACTCGCTGAAATCGCTGGACGTCCCGCGGCCTCCGTTCTGGGCACAGAGGAAAAATAAATAACATGCGTCACGCTGGAGCACCCAGAGGAGGCACAAACGATCTCCAAATACACTTTTGCCACTTTGACCTCATGACTTTAACTGCTGATTGGCTGATTACTGTAACCGTGAAGATACCCCCTCTCTTTACACACCCATTACTGATAATGTAGTCACTTTCATCTCATCAGGACTACAAACATGGCCTATAGGAGGAGGAGGAGGGCAAAACAGATAAAGACAAAAGAACAAGGTAGTGTGATGGTAGCTGGGTAAACATGAGAAAACGGATCCTGTACTAAGTGTTGGTGTAAAGTTATAAAGACTGTGCACACCTGTTATGAACAGTATACCAAAGGTGATTTGAGGAAAGGAGGAAACCAACACAAAAAACAAACAAACACACACTTTAACAGGAGGAGCCGGTTATTTGACCCAGGAGATGTTGAGACAGCGGGCGATGAAGGCGTAGGTGTCAGCCACCTCCTGGATGACCTTGCTGGTGGGCTTGCCGGCGCCGTGGCCCGACTTCGTGTCCACGAGGATGAACAGGGGGTTCGTCTGCTTGGAGCTGCGGCCGGCGATGTGCTGCAGGGTGGCGATGTACTTGAGCGAGTGGAGAGGCACCACCCGGTCGTCGTGGTCCCCGGTCAGCAGGAGCACCGCAGGGTACTGGACCGCGTTGCCCTCTGGGACGCAGATGTTGTGGAGCGGGGAGTATCTGGCAAAGAGACGAGTGTAGGGGAATATAAACAACCTGTGTGATGGTTTGGGCAACCTGCAGATTATATTCTTAATTAAGCAATTAAGCAATTAATCATTTTGTCTGTAAAATGGTGAGATTTTTTTTTCTCAGAGCCAAAGGTGGCATCTTCAAATACCTCGTTTTATCAGCCAAAAACCCTAAAATTCTCAATTTACTATCATATGACGGAGAGAAGCAGCCAATTCTCACATGTGAGAAGCAGAAACCAGAGAGAGTTTGACATTTTTGCTTCAAAAACTATTTATTTTTGCTTATTTATTCTGTGTCTAATACTAATCAGTGGATCACTTGTTTTCTTCTGCTTGGCCAAATGTTTTCCCTGTTTGCCTCAGTGCCTACTCTGAATAAATCTAATATCACCCGTATCCAGCATGGCCGAGAAGTGCGGTTCACCTGAAGGATCTTTTGCCACTGTGGAGGTGATTTTTGGTTCTGCGGTCCTTCTGGAGCCCTTTCATGGCTCAGCTCCAGTGTCACAGCTTAGTCATCCCTTTTATTTAGGTCATTAAATGAAGACTGTCGGCCGTAAAGGCTGCTGCAATTACACGTCAAACTCGCCGTCTCCCGCGCTGTTTTATAGCAGAGGGGGAGTGCAGCGCCTGAATCAAAGACCACCTCCACGAATATCATAAAAAATGGATACACGTTTGTGAAATAAAACATTAAAGGGATAGCTCGGGGGGTTTTTTGAAGTGCCGCTCATGCGTCACAGTTTTAGCTAGAATAGGTGGCGGTCGGCATGAAACCAGTTTGTAGAAGCAGAGCTAATGTGCTGCTACACATGAGGCCAGCAGCACAACATGTTTCATCCACCTGAAACCAAAAAGGCCTATTCAAAGAGAAAAAGGTTTAAAAATCCCAATCTGTGTAAGTGTCCAGTATATTTAGAATATTTTCAGCGCTGCGTGCCGTATTACGCTGGAGATCAGCTGTTCGGGTCAAAGGTTCAGCAGTTTATGGAAGAGATGACAAATATAAAAAAAATAAAAATGAGTGATTATGACAGCTACGGTGAAATGAACCAGAGCATACAGACGAGGAACTTCTCTGTGGACTCCTGTTTATGGTTGAGGAGATAGAGAGCCAAAGGAAATAGCTGTCTGATGGTTAAGCGTGGAAAAATTCAAAATATGGGCTGCACATAAACTGATATTGATTTCTTTTGGTGGGCCTTTTCAAGTGGATAAAATAGGTTTCACTGCTGATCCCGTCTACAGCAGCTCTGTGCCAGTTCTGTCTGCTTCTGCAAACTGTTTGCACGCCGACCGCCACTTACTGTAGGCACTGCACCACCTCTGTGTAAATACTACACACAACCTCATTTCAAAGGACCTGAACCATCTCTTTAACTCACAGGAGGAACCCCACGATCGCAAAATTTGACAATAAATTAACAAATCAACTGCAGAATATCACTAAAACTACGCAGCTATATGTTGGTGTCTCACACAAAGCTCATCACATCAACAAGCTCTAAGAAGTGAAATCACAACAGCAGAGTGTGCGCGGTGAGATATTCTATTGAAAAGAAACAGTGGAGCATTATAAACGAGGAGAAGAGTACATCATGCACTTACTTGATGAGCCACTCAAACTGCTCTTTGTCTTCAGAACAGCCGAAGTCGGTGGTCCAGGCGTGGCCGATGGTGAACTTGTGGAACTTCAGCATGTCCATGACGCCCACCTGAGCCACAGCACAGCCGAACAGCTCAGGCCGCTGGTTCACGCAGGCGGCTGAGAGAGGAAACACAGGGGCTGATGACTGCGCAGCTAAAAGGGTTTGAGGCTCGGCCTGGAAACGATTCTCCAGCCAGCAGCACACGTACCTACGAGCAGCCCGCCGTTGGAGCCTCCATTTATAGTCAGTTTGGAAGGCGAGGTGTAGCCCTCTTTGATGAGATACTCCGCTGCACACTGGAAGTCTGTGAAGCAGTTCTGCTTGTTGGCCAACATGCCAGCTAAGGGGCAAAGACAAAGTGTTGAATATGTTAATAAAGCTAAAAATTCTGCTCACCACACATCATCAGCTTAAATGACGAACCCCCTCACCTTTGTGCCAGGTCTCGCCGTACTCTCCTCCTCCTCGGATGTTGGCAACAGCGAGCACGCCCCCCAGATGTCTGACAAAGATGAGTCTGGAGACGCTGTAGCTCGGCGTGATGGAGATGTTGAAACCGCCGTAGCCGTACAGAAACCCCGGGTGGGAGCCGTCCAGTTTGATGCCCTTCTTGTGAACGATGAACATGGGGATCTGAGTGCCGTCCTTGGAGGGATAGAAGATCTGGCAGAAACATGGCGAAAGACACACACACCCTCAGGAACACAAACAGGACTGGAAACAGAGCCAGGAAATGACAGGGAGTGGAGATATTGGACACAGATGGGAGCAGTGAAAATGGCATTAGCACACAAATGATTTTTATCAGTGTTCATCCTGGTGCTGATGAGGGTTTAAAGCATTTTTGTTATTGCTGAAGGACAATGAGGCTGCGCTTGAATCCTCGTCTGTCCTTGTGTCTGAGCCAGTCGAGACAGAGAACAAAGGAACTCTGGTATAAAACTCCTGCTTATATTCACTTGAACAGTGTTACATCTGGGGTCGCTGTCCTCAGAACGGGACAATAACTCTCTGAGACTCTGCACCAGCAGGAGCTCAACTGCCTTTACTTTAAAAATAAAAGCATAAATGACGTATTGAAAACGGTAAGTTTTCAATATGTGACTTTCATCAGTTTGAAGAAATGCCTGCAGTCACACCTCAGCAGACTGAGAAGGATTTGTTCTAGTCCAACACACACCTCAGCTGATTCTGCTCTCGACAGCTTGATTAATACCTGTCATACGTTGGTTCAGTACTTTAACAACAGGGTCAAGGTTGGGCAGTCAGGCACAGAGAGATGAAAAGAACACGGAAAGCAGAACACAAGAAGAGTTTCTTGTTAAAAAGCATGGAAATTGTGCAAACTAAGGTTGTCAAGGAATAAAGATAAATTAAATTTTCTATTAATTTTTTTTGTAATCCATACGTTCGATTGTGAAAATGAATATTTGAATTTCTGTTGTCTGGTATTTGTTATTTTTTCACATATGTGGTATTTTTTATGTCAACATTTTTTTTTTCAAACAGCAAAATCTGAAAATCCTTTAAGTCTGACATGTTTAAACCGCCCCATTCATGGTGTTTGGTGTTTAATTCAACCAATCCAGAGTTGGTGATGATTGCTGAAACAGTGCAAAGACGAACCAAGAAGAGTTTTATTTCGTTTTGTGTTTTACGATGATAAAATGACTGGTTCTGTAAATGGAGTCTGGTGGCTTTGGCCAGAGTTATATAACAGCTGTTTCTGGTTTAAGAGAACAGATCTTACTCTTTAACAAGAAGGTATCTCTGTAGAGATCATTTCCGTAATGTTGTCAGACATTTATTTTAACACTCTGAGCCTGTCAGTGGTCGCACATTGACGGTGTGCAAACACAGAGAAACATTTATGGACATAAAGCACAAATATAGATATTTAAATGTTTGAATGTAGGTTTTTTTGAACAAACAAAAAAAAAAATGAAACCCTGAAGCTGCTCGTTCTGGTTACCTGGGTGGTCTGGTAGTCAGAAGGGTTGAAGCCTTTGACGGTGACCTCTCTGAAGATGTGGGGCTGCAGCAGCTCCTTCGTCAGGTCACAGTGGTAAATGATGGCTGGATGCAGGAGAAGAAACGCTGTCATCTAATTTGTTCAACAAGCTTTAAATCACTTTGATAACGTGGGGAAATGACATCGAATGTACTGAGCGCTGCAGCAAGATACAATAACAACAATTTCACAGCAGATTTAATCCTGTGGGACTAGTTTCACAATCATATTACGCAGCTTTGTTAGCAGCCTCAGTCACCAGCTGGTGCACTGGAAATCTCTGGACATTTTGCAGCACTGAGGTCTTTAAAGCTAAAGCGTGCAGCATCTGTGACTACGGCAGGAGTTCGTCTCGTACCTGGGGAGAGGAAAGAGGTGAAATAGTAGAAGATCTCAGAGTCCCTCTTCCGTCCTGTGAAGCCCACCACGGAGCCGACGTCAAGAGGGAAGGTCTTCAGCTCCTCCCCCGAGCTCAGGCGGTACATTTTCAACACATTCTTCACGTCGTGGAGGAAACACACAAACAGGTAGCTGGAGTATGTGCAGGTGGCGAACACTGCAGGGGGAGACATGGTGAAGGAGGAAAACAGACGTAAGCAAAGGAAATACCAAGACCCAATCTAATATTTCAGTG
This sequence comes from Chaetodon trifasciatus, assembly GCA_037975065.1. Lineage (NCBI taxonomy): Eukaryota > Metazoa > Chordata > Actinopteri > Chaetodontiformes > Chaetodontidae > Chaetodon > Chaetodon trifasciatus. The sequence continues at coordinate 10,256,586 of JBBMOE010000007.1, read as the reverse complement.
GTAGGGGTCAAAAATAAAATTTCTTGGAGTCGTAATTGACAGTAAATTATCCTGGAAGCCACATGTACAGTACATTACAGCAAACATAGCAAAGTCAATTGCAATGCCACATAAAGTCAAATATCTTCTAAACCAGTCATCACTATACACCTTGTACTGTTCACCCATTCTCCCACACATCACCGACTGTGTGGGGGAACACATATAAAACAAATACGGAAACAATATACAAACTCCAAAAAAGAGCAATAAAAACTGTAAATAAAAGCACCTACAGAGAACCATCAAACCCACTCTTCATCAAACTGAAGGCACTAAAATTCAAGGACTTGGTCGACCTCAAAACAATTGAGATCATGTACAAAGCAAAGCAGAATCAGTTACCACAGGGCATCCAAAAGTTGTTTCAAATAAGAGAAAACAAACATCATCTCAGGGGAATATGCATTTTTAAAAAACAACCTGTACGTACCAACACAAAAATGGACTGTATATCAGGCAAAGCGAAGAAATGAAAACCTGCAGATCACTAAATAAGTTCAAACAAATCTTTATGAACCACATTCTGAATGAATACGAGAGAGAGACGGAAACATGAATTTATAACAATGGAAATGTGCCTTTTTTTCCTGATACACCTTCTTTTCTTCTGTGCTGTTCTCCTACACATGCTCTGACTGATTACATTATAAAAACACAACAATAAAGGGTTAGGACTAGATAAGTTTTATTAACTTCATCCTACACCCTTTCAAACAAGGTATGATTATCTATGCTGCCACAGAGCTGTCTCTTTAATTGTTTTGTTCTTTTTTCTTTGCCAAAGCACATTGTATATTCTATTTATTTTGTTTTTCTTTTAACCTGTTCGAATAAACAAATAAATAATAAGAAAATAAGAAAATAAATGAGCGTTTGCCACAGCTCACCAATAACATCCTTGTCGTGTTGAGGGATGAGCTCTTTCCAGTTGCTTTGAGCCGGAGAGGCAAAGTCGATGTTGATGAGGCGGTAACGTGGGGCGTCCAGGTTGGTCTTGAATGTGAACAACGTGCCCTCGTTGGTCACGTACTCATACTCAGCGTCGAAGTTGTCGATTAGCTTCACCCATGGCAAAAGTCCTAATGCAAGAGGAGGAGTGTGCAGAATGAAAGTGTGCAGACAAACTGAGAATATCATGAACGAATGAGGAGCTTCTTGTGTCTGATTCTCAAATTCATTCTCCTGTTCTTGTGGACATGTCTTCTCAGTCCCAGTATAAAAACTAAACTTAAAACCAATCAATCTTACAATAGTTTCATGCAACTGCAAGTCAGATCCATAAATTAAAACTTATAATCAAGAGCGGAATACCTGTAATACCCTGAGGAGTGGTCTGAAGGTCACAATACCACAGTCTGTTGACCGGATCACAACCTTCCCTGATAGACAGCAGCACGTAGCGTCCATCATCTGACACCTGCAATACACATTCAATCACTAAACTGCATCTGAGTGTCAGTGAACACGTGCACTCTCAGTCACTTTCTAGCATACCTCAGCTCCGCTCATCCATTTGGGGTGATCAGGGAACTCGGCGCACAGCACGTCTTCAGACTGCGGAGTCCCCAACACGTGGAAATATAGCTTCTGGTGCAGGTTGGTGGAGGTCTCAGTGCCTAAGAGACAAAACATTTTACTGTCGTTATCGCCCCCTAGTGGTGACAAAAATAGAATTTATCTGAGGGAAGAGGAAAGGAGATGTTGAGTGGGTGGGTGTGGACTGCAGAAACAACACTGATGCATCAAAGTTGTAAGAGCAGAGGGGGGCAAAGTTATACATCTATCAGACAAAAAAGAAGCACGGAAAACTGAAAAGAAAAAAACACCTAAAATTAAGCAAACAAATCCCTTTTCTTCAGAGAATTTGTCTCTGAGGGATAGTGGGAGCAGTGTAATGTAATTTTTTCCTAACAGGTATGTGATTTGTTGAGCATGATATTGTTGCAGAAATGATCTGTTAGGATGTGATCTTGTGATAGCAGCTGACTTGCTGTGAGTGATATCATAGTAACAGCTGATGCGTCGAGCATGACACCGTAGCAGAGGTGGCGAGATCATGACATCATAGCATCCTTATCAGGGCTTTCTGGGCTTTCCTATGACCTTGCAGGTGTCTTGGCAGCTGCTACTTCTCTGTGTGGTGAACAGTATAAAAGCCAGAGCGCAGACCATTGTAAGTTGGAATTCATCAGGATTGCATGCTGTGCGTTTCTGTGTGTGCCCCTTTATTGTCGACAATTAAGTACTTTGCTCCTCGGACTTCTGACTCCTGCAGATCATTATTGGACATTTTTAAGAAGATTTTTTCCTGAAACAATTGGACAGCTGAATTTGAGTGTTTTTGGCCTTCTGTGGTTTCTGCTTTTGGCTTTCACATGCCACGACAGCAGCTAAAGCAACGTCTTGGATTTCAAAATGTCTGAGCGCCGTCTGTCTTGACCTCACCGTCACTCTTGCCTTCCTGGTCGGGGTAGGAGTTGTAGAAAAGTCCCTTCCCATCATGAGTCCAGGACATGCAGCTAAACTTGACTTGTTCCAGGCGGTCCTCCAGAGGCACGGCGTCTTCAACCCGCAGGAAGTGGATCTCCACCCAGTCTGAACCACTGGCACTGGTGCCATACGCCAGGTATTCCCCGTCCTCGGAGAAAGCATAGCCTTGAAGGAACCAGAGGATCAGAAACATAGAAATTAAAAAAAACATCAGGGAGAGTTTATATTCTTTACTGAGCTGTCAATGTGGATGCTATAAATAGCACATGGACACATCTCTCGTTACTGGCAATCTGTTCTGCTGCGCTTGGCAAAGACATTACACTGAAACGTAGGAGCTAAAATGAAATGCATACTGTAAATGTATAATTACTGCTTATAGACTGCAGTCCACACCCACCCACTCAACATCTCCTGCTCTTATAGAGCAAGATTAAGATTAAGATTAAGATTACTTTATTTCGTCACAATTTTTTAACACACAACATGCAGAGTTGAGGAGGGAAACTGCACACGCCATGCATCTTGTGAAATTCTTTCTCCGCTTTTGACCCATCCATGGTCAAACCTTCCTCCACGGCAGACCAGGAGCGGTGGGCTGCTAGTCGACCAGCGCCCGGGGACCGGTTCCTTTTGTTGTCACCATTGGTCAGGTGGTGATCTTCTTGCATGTTTTTAGTGGGGGTATTTTTTATGGAGGATACCCCAGGTGAGCACGGGGAGAACATGCAAACTCCACACAGAAAGGCCCCTTTTTCCTCGAGCAGCAGGCACTGAAGGCATGGTGGAGGACACGCCACCAGCGCCCACAGCGGGATTCGAACCGGGGACCTTCTAGCTGTGAGGCGACAGTGTTACCACTTGTGCCACCGTGCCACAAAGAGTGCAACAGAAGAACAGATCCCATGAAAGCAACAACAGTCTTCTCTGATACCTCGCAGGGCGACGGTCCCATCGTCAGAGAACGTGTTTGGGTCCAAGAAGACGGTGGGCTCGGCTTCCAGGCTCTCCTGCACGTACATCACACTCTGGTTTTGGAGACCTGTGTTGTAGAAGTGAAAGTACCTGAAAGTGAGGGGAGACACTGTTAAGATACAACAGCTCGTCACAGGTGTGAAATGGATATAATGGATCCCCATTATAGCTTTGATGTTAATTTAAGTAACTTTTCCATGTCTTTTCAGGAGTAAACCGGACACAGAGTCATGGCTCTGCTGTGGCTCGCCTCACCTGCTTCCCCTCTTGAAGGGACAGCTATACTTGGGGTAGTCATACAGCTCAGTCATACGCTCCTTGAACAGGTCTCGCACCTCACAGCGCTCTAAAAACGGCAACGTCAGCTGGTTTTGAGCGCTGACAAAGGCCTGGAGGAAGAAGACACAACGCCGGCTCACAGAGGTTTTCCACATCAATGTGTTATCATCTCTGCAGTCACTTCCAAGAATCTGCTGTACCGACTTCTCAGAACGGCTTTGCTGAGTAAAACCAGAACAGCTGTTTTTACGTCACACCCCAGATTTAGCGGGGTCCCAGCTTTTACTCAGCAAGTTATACAGATCACTCAGCCAGCGGGCTTCTTGGAACAGCCCCCTGGTGTTATCAACAAGGCTTTAGACTGGTGGTGGTTATCAGTGCCACTTCCTGATGCTTTGAACACAACCAGCACCAATATGTTGTACGGCAAGAGTTACAAAACAAGAGACTAAATAAGTATCAGTGCACACATTTCAACATTTACACACCCTATCAGGTGTGCCTCACACATCCTAGCTGAATGGCAATGAAAAGAAATAAGGACAGAGCTCTACCTGTGTCTTTTCACTGTCCGGGTCCTCCAGCCAGCTGTATGGATCTGGTACTTTGCAGCCATGATAATCATCCACCTGAGTCAGGTGAAACAGTGATGATAGTTATTAAAAATGTGTGCTAGCTAGGTGTGGCAAACACACAACAAACTTGTGCCACCTAGCCGGCACGTCCAGGCTGCTTAGCACCGTTAGCCAAATAGCAAAGGAAATGTCATCTTAATATGAGGACTGTAGTAAGTTACGGCTGACTGGGAACGTCTGCTCCTCCGTTTGTCAACAAAGTCAGTCTGGGTGGGCTGACCAGGCTAAGCTAACTAGCATGCTAACAAAGCAGACGCCCATGTCAATGAATGAAAAAGCATGATGATTAAGCATCCCGGCTTGTTAGCACGCTAGGCTAGTTAGCTAGCCACATTTACTTACAACTGCATCGTCACGGTACGCCTGTGGGTACTGAAAAGCCATTTTGGAGGTCAGTTTTCGGGGACTGCGTAACAAAAAAAGCTGCCTCAGTGACTGAAATAGTGGTTTTGAAATGACTCTCTGGATCCTGTAAAACATCAACTTAAGGCGTTGAGGCTTTTGGCAGAAAAGATCCCTGCTTACACACAACCAACAAGCACTTTGAAGAGGTCACCGCTGGCTCATGTGGGAGCAGCTCAAATACTATTGCGCCCTCTATTGACAGAAAACAAGAAGACCAGCTGGACAATGACACAGGGTGCATTGCTTAACTTAAAAACTACAAGTGAAAAAACAAGTTATACTCCAAATACTGATTAAATGTAACCAGTATAACAGCCTTGATGGGTTTAGTGAACTTAATTTAAAGTTTTAATGAGGATAATTTGAATTGTCTGTGATATGCAATGAAGCAAAAGGTGGAGCAGTAAGCACTTCAATAACATTGAACTCATTTAGACATTCTCCTCTTACTAAACATACAGGCTTGTTTTAACTCGGCAAGAGTTTTAATTCCCCTATGACTAAAATGAGAAACAAATGAAAGTGTGTGACTAATTGACCCGTATTTCTTCTGCGTGACAACTTTATGATACTTCACTTAATTCAAGCCAAAGTGGAGACTGAGCTACACAAAAGCACTTTTTTGAAAAGTGCTGCAGCAAATTTAAAAGCTCCCTCTGAAAAGCTCTTTAAAATTGAAAGAAAGGTTCAAAGTGCAGCTTTTTGCATTTTATCCATGATCCAACATCAACCTGTAGTGACGTTGCTCTGGAGGCATTTCAGTAATTTATTATTAGCCAATATTTTGTGAATAATACCTATTTGATTAGTAATTATTTGACTTAAAACTAAGTTTAAACAAGCAGCAGTTTTTCTCTTTACAATTCTTTTTATTCATTCAACTTTCAGATCAGAAAATAAACTGAAGCTACATCCCACCTCACTGACAAAGTTGTGAAAACAAACCATGAACACTGAGCAGTTTAACTTTCTGAAATGAGAACAAAGCTGGAAAAAAAATTAAATAAAGCTTAAGTATTTATGGCACAACTATGACCATTTTCCAAAATTATAGTCATGCAGAGAAAACAGTGAAGTTGTAAATAGTGACATTGCACCTAAAGGTTATCTGGGTCCATTGGGAATCTCCATCATCACTCTTATCTATGTGACAGAGGAGAATAGAGGTCAACCCTTAGCTCCTCTTTCTCTCTGCTCATCATCCTCCCCTCCCTTCCTTCCTCTCCTTACTTAATCAATCAGTCCTGATTTGACCATCATCACCGTCACCTACTCTTCAACAATGACTGATAGCATGAGATAAGGCATGTTTAGGTGGCAGCTAACTTGAGGAAATGTTTCCAGCTGTAGTCTGTGTCACTGAATGGTTACGATTCCTCTGTGACGCCACATTGTGACTCCAAGTCACTCTACAGCTATGCAGATAGGAGCCTTCAGACCGGCCTAATTACACAGCAGCGTTTCAGTCAAACAGAAACACATTGTTTGGATACCAGTGCTGATCATACAGTCAGATGTCCTCCAGGAGATTCCAAAGTGCTGTTACTTTCAGATTCGGCTCAAAGCGTGTCAGAGCTGTCACGCCGCTGAGCGAGATTTTAGAGGAAGACAAGAACGTTCTCAACTGGTGGCGTCCTGTCACGCGTGAGCGCACAGTGAAAGTGGAGGGAAAAAGAGGAGCTGAGTGCAGATGGATGGAAAAATGGTTTTCTCGGAGAAGAGAACTTTTGTCAGGTGCTGATCTCAGGTCGTTACATTCTGCCTCTGATCCCAGGAATGAGAGATTTCCCACTTTTCGAATCGGAAATGTTTGTAGGTGGATGTTCTGGGTCAAAGCGCGGTCTCTGCCCCCCTTCCTCCACCCTCCATTCTTCTTCCCTTCCTTAAACTGGAGTCAGGAATACCCCTCTTTGCAAAGGGGATCTCTTCCTGTTTGCCTATGTCAGGCTCAGATATGGGTCATGGAACTATTGTCCTCTGACGCCTCTGTTTCCCGAACAAACCAGGGCGAGAAAAACACTGACAGTTTGAATGAGCATGTTTGTGTTTGCATTGAAATATGGACTTTTTATGCTCATGGAGTGGGTGGGTTTATGCATTAGTGTGTTTGACATAGCATTGGGCTGGGCTGGAGGTGGCCACGCATGAATTAGACCTGCTTGTCGCCCTGTTTTCCCCCATTGTCCAGAGTCAACAGCGATCTGTCCCCTGTAGTCGGAAGCACCTGTCTCTGTTGCGGTGGACAAAGGGGGATGACCACCTGCTGTGTTTCACTGCACAGGGTTACCACTAGGTTAACTCATTCATAAATCTCTGTGGCTTCACTCTGAGTGGCTCCCATGAAGCTTTTTTTTTTTTTTTTTTTATTGTTCTGCATCTGATGAACTGATAAAGCAGGAAGGAAGCTGCTGATCACGCCAGTCAATGGAGATGACTCTAAATTCTAACATCCTGAGAATGGAAAAACCAGTTTAACATACCAAGATGAAGCGATATGCCCTGTTGGTCAATCAAGGGCCTCTTTTGCGCACACAGGAACCCTTTCTTGTCAGCCGATGCATGTTCACATATCTTGTCAGATCAAATTTGGAGGAACACACTGATGAGTTGCCAGCTCTCTGAAATCAATCAGACTTTCGCAACACGTGGCCTCTTTCACACTTTCAGTTTGGCTGTTCAGATTCACACACGATTCTGGATCCATTATGAGTTCAACATCTTCAAGAGTCTAATCCAAATGTAACAGGCAGCCAATGAACGCACGTCACTTGTTACACTTAATAAACACTTTATATTATAAGTTATTCGCTTAATAATGACTTTCTGTGTTTCCATATTGCATGTTATTGCCACTTCTGTCTAATCTGTATATTCGTCCATCCTGGATCCCTCCACTGTTTTAGCCACACATACAGATGCTAATGTTGGTCCACCACTTTGTCCCAAACTGAATGGTGGACAAATGGATTACGATGAAACTCTGTATGGACATTCATGGCTTCCAGAGGATGAATCATGTCCTCGAGTTTTCATCTAACATCATCGACAGGTCATTTTAATTTGTCCGATACTAGATATAACTGACATTCCCATTATCCTCAGCTTGTGTCTGGTGTTAATTAGCACATTTTAGCCTCACACAGCAGCTAGCATGGCTGTAGATCCACCACCACCACCACTGTGTATATCAATCTATGGTCTAAGGATAGAGGCTGTCACATGTTGTAGAGCCTGTTTGGATAAAAATGTGGTTCAGGGCTATATACTGTAAATAAATTTGACTTGATTTGAGCATAATACCTCTCTTTCCTGTGTCCAAGGCTTTCTTCAGCAGACTAGCAAAGATAACTTGCTCCACCTTTTCTGCCATTGGTTTATTCACAGCATCCGGGAGTCTGGGTTGCACATAATGTCCTTAATGTGGCAATTTCCTCCAGTAATATGCAATTTTATTTTTAATCACAAACACTATCATCAGCAATGGGGTATAACCATATTCCTTTTACAATCTCACAACGAACCCCATCAAAAATCTGCCAGAGTCAAGTCACAGTCCCACAACTTAATAACAGTAGTCCAAAGGGATCCCTGCGCGACAAAACAATACACAAGCAATAATAAGGACGCTTTTAAATACAGAGATCACAGGACACAGCTTCCTGCCTCTTTCTCTCGTTCGGCTGTCATTAGCCGGGGCCTGGATAATAGTCTCTGCTCTGTCCTGTGTGTGATGTGGTGGAGGGTCAGTCCAACCTGGCCCCTCAGATGTGCTCAGACAACAGGATGTTATTGAGGATCCAGTCAGGGAAATTACAGCATGCACGGAAGACGGATGTGATTGGTGCACAAATTATAGGAAATGCTTAATGCGTTTGTCATCAGGTATATACGGTATGTTTGCTCACTAAAGTAATGTCGGTTCATGTTCGAGGCTGTGCCAGTGTGGTTAATGCTCAGGTTAAGGCGAAATATGGTGACTAATATCATCTGTTGATCATTGACAAAAGAGCAGCCATTCATTTTTATTTGAACAGTGCAAACATGTCCAATGTTGTCCAGTGGTGACTTCATTTCTGTCTGTGTCAGGATCTAATGAGGTTCTGTCAGTATCTATTCAGACATACAGTCATGAGCTCTTTCAGCAGCAAAAACACATGATAGGAGCAACAATAAGACCAAGTCAGTCACCCTGGGCAGAAGGGAAGTTTGTCATTGTTTGTACTGATCATGTTGAAAAGGGAAAGAGAGCACTCAGGTTACCTAAAGCCAACTTGGTGAAAGAGCCAAAGATAAAAGAACAGTTTTACAACAGCACAACCTTCAGGAGTAGAGTGTCTTTGATTGCTTGTGCGTGCACCGTGGCATATTTATGCTAACAGTAAACTGATGATACAAGTAACTCCAGTGAAAAGAAAAGTTGATGTCATTGCCTGAAAAGAGATCTCTATCTATCAGTCAAAGCAAGTTGTATCTTTGGTGTTTTTCCTCATCGTCAAACTTGTCTGCACGCTCTTTCCGCCTACACTCTGATCTCAAATCTGGCCAAAGTCTGACAGACACTTTTCTACACCCTCACCACAGACATATGGGGAGACTTTCTTGTCTTAATTAGTTAGGCAAGAGTGAGCTAAGTGGGAGAACAAAGCTAAGATCTAATGACACTTTGACTTCAGCTGGAGACGTGGTTTGTGATCAGTGAGGTAAAATCTGCACAGGCCATAGAAGCAGGGCTGACAAACACGAGTCCCCCTTGTCATTACACAAACACACACCACCAGTGAGCGTCCATCATCTCGTCTCTTTGCGTCTTTTGCTCTGGTTTGTCTTTGAACCTCACCTGCTTTGTTTTCTGGGTTTGTCCGCGAAAAGAAGAGGAGGAGGGTGCAGGAGAGAAAATGAACGTATCGCTTTGCGTGCAGACGGATATTACCCTTTTAAAAGCAAAACAAATATGTGTGTGTGCATGCCCTGTAATTTTGCTGTTGACATGTGCACTTACAGTGGGGATCCGGGACCCTGGTAATGACTGGGGCAGGTAACACTGGAGACAGGTGGAGGACAGTGCTGTCTGACGGGTCCTAAAATAGAGAGAGTGTGTGCGTCGTTGCGTGAGTGTGTAGGAGTGTCACACACAGGCTGAGATGTGCAGACAGACACGGTGGCACCTGGTGATGTCATTGATATTGTCACTCAGTGGTAGTAAAGTTCCCCTTTTATGATGGACACCATTCCTGAGCAGGCGACTCAAGCCATTTAAACACACTGTATTGCGCTCTTGCTCAATGAGGAAATTACAATATGACACAGGGCCTCCAGTGACACACAGTACTTGAATGCAACACATATGTCTTAAAGGAGTAGTTTGATGTTTTGAGAATTACACAAGAAGATTGATATCTTGTCATTGTATCGGCTGCAACAGGGAGAAAGCTAGCTTAGCTTAGCATAAAGACTGGAAGCAGGGGGAAAGAGCTAGCCTGGCTCTGTCCAAAATACCCCTTTATGCATTTTAAGCACTCATAAAGTGAACTTAACAATCTGTCTACATGATGCTGAAAGTATCTCTGTAGGTGAAAACTCTTGTATCTTCTTGAGCCATCATGTTTGATGCTGCGGTACCGCTTTGCTGAACAGGTTTCACTTGACTCTCCGTCTGATAAGGTTTATTTGAAGAGCGGGAGGGGATCGGTGTCACTCACACAAGACGAGGTGGCACACAGTAAGGAATGTGCACGCATGAATACGCATAGACACAAGCATATTGCATCAAGACATGCAGGGGTCACAGTCTGCCTTTCTGTATGTCTTTATTTGGGATGCCAGGAAGCTGTGTGTGTGAGTGTGTGTGTCTGTGTGTGTGTGAGAGAGAGAGAGTTAAGGGAAACTCTACCCCGTGCCAGAGTGTGACAGCATGGATCAGGTTTACCTCTGTTTGTTCAGTGGCCGTCCAGAAATATGGCAGGAATCTGAGAACAGCAAGCTACCCAAGGCTGACTGAGCTGAATCGGCTTGCTGCTCCTGAGAGACAAATGGACACAGACAGCCACACATATAAAGACAGACATACTCACACACACATCCTCAAAGGAAGAATGTGTATTTCTACAGCATATGTCACCATTTCTCACTAGATAGTACCAGTTTTTTCTTCCGTTGGATAAAACATCTTAAGCTCTGCAGGATTTGTAAGAGAGAGTGTGTGTTTGTCGGAGTGACTGAGTGTGTACGAGTTTGTGTGCATCCTTCCCGGATGATGCGTCTCACTGGTGGTCATTATTACAGTCTGCCTTAGTAATCAAGAGGAAGACAAAACAATGTGAGGAGACTTTTAATGCAGGCAGGTGTGGTTCCTGGGGGTCAGACACTTCCTCAGCTGCACGGCTAAGAATCTGGTGTTCAGTAGAAAACCTTATTTATTTGACTCCTTTTAAGTTTTCAGGTGACTCACATTTATTTGAGAAACCTTGAGCTGGTAAAAAGCAGAAAGGCAAATAATGGGTGTGTGGTAAGAGCAATAATTATATGACGTCTTTGGGCCAATGGTTTTAAAGTGCACAGTCTCTACAGTATTTGTTATTAAAGGTCAGTTAACCAGACAGTTTACATCAGTATTAGTAATCTGTTGAGAACGGCTGCTGATAAACAGGGCTGACAGAACTGAAAGCAAGTGTGGGAAAAAGGAAGCACTTCACTCGAGACCAAATAACCAGAAAGGATGTTTTTCTTGTTACAGTAGCCATGATGAAATCAAGGGTCAACCGCAGTGGGTTGAGTTCTCAGAGCAGGATGGTGGTGCTTTTGTGTGTCTTAAACACAAATACATCTTTTTCTCATGCTCAAAAATGATTAATTGATATAAACTTTTAATTGTCACTGGTGTATTACACATGACGAATACAAGAGATGAAGCTGTTTGAGGATACGTTTCATTTTACTCAAAATTAGGGGAAAAGGTTGTGTGTAACGTTTTCATTTTATTGTGATAATACACAATTAATCTAGGATTATTATCATGGAAGACCAGGCAACCAGAAAACAGGCCTTAGCATGTTATACAGTGGTGGGATGTAACTCAGTACTATACTGAAGTACAATTCTGACATGCTTGTACTTTAATTGAGTATCTCCTTTCTATTCTTACTTTATACCTCTACTAATATTGTACTTTCTACTCCACTGCATTTAACTTAAAAAAACATAATATGATTATGTGATATAATGCAGTATTATGCTATCAATCTACCCAGTATTACACAAAGTATCTCAACTTTGATGGACTACAACATTAAAAGGCTCTTACATGTATTACTTAGTGACAAAAACACAATAATATAATATTCTACAATAACAAATTTTGTATCTCATGACAACTGTGAAGTCTTCTTGAGGACCAGGGTGAGATGGGGCTTGTAAGCTTGTAAGTTTTTTGTGAAACAACTGTTTCCGAGCTCATTATCTCAGGATCAGAACCAGAAAAAACACAAGATGATGTAAAGCTTTGTAGAATAAAAACACACAAGACGCTCAAAAACATCTTTTCAACATGTCTGGCGGGTGGATTTCATGGTTAAAGGGTAAAATCTGTCTGCACACATGAACAAACAGCTGGAAAAACATCTCCACTAACCATGCATGTGGCTACTATGACATAATGATTTCTATGTCACATTTGTGGTCATTATACCTGATCAGTACAGCAGCAGCTGCTCACCTGGTTCATCCAGACAGAAGTTCTTAACACCTGATCCCAGGACAGCCTGTGTGTTGTACAGTGTGTTTGGTAACTTTCTTCCCTGCTGCTTTCAGACTGCGTGCACACAACCCATCTTCACCCCACACCAGTGTGAAGCCTACAGCGCACTCCGCCAACAGTAATTACATTAAATTAGACCTATCTAATTTAAAACCTGAAGAGGTTGTGCCGGCCTCAAATTGAAGTAAAATTATAAAAAAATACACCCAAGGTGACTGACTTGATTACATTTCCTGGCATTAGATTAGCATTTTAGTCTACTGGATGGACATCCAAATGTAAACACTGTTTGTGCAGGTGACCGACCAACCTTTGGGCGTCCATGTGTGTCTGCAGGCATGGATATGTTCTTATTTTGTCATCAGTGTTGGACATCTATCTGTCTATCATCCACAGGTTGCAGACATCTGCACTGTGGGTCAGCTGAGTACATTGATGGCGCTTTCTCCTCATCTCTGTGGGTGGTTTTGTCGGGATTTGAACAGACATCTGTTGTGAAGCGCAGTAGCATTCCTCTTAGCCCTGAAACCATGATAATAACCCTTGGCCTGTCAACAAGAGATCATCCACCAGTTGAGTGGAGATCGTCGGAGGACTAGGTGGGTGGTGGCTGCCCCGCAGTGCTGACATTTATTCACATTTGCAAACGAAATGGAAAATGGGGTAAAAGAAGATGGAGAAAGACAAATTATATCCCTGTGTTTCTGTATTCATTAAGTTCATATTGCTCCTGTCATGTCAATAAAGCATCTGACCTCAGTGGAACTGTCAGACAGGAAGAAATGCATGTCTCTGTGTGTGTGTGTGTGTGTGTGTGTGTGTGTGTGTGTGTGTGTGTGTGTGTGTGTGTGAGTGTGAGTGAGTGGTTTCTCCACCACAGACTGAATAGAGTGCAGTGTAATGCACAGCAAAGGAACATGAAATGGACGGGGAGGCGGATGAGGCTGACAGGTTGATAACAGCACGGCATGGCGGGGGAAAAGTGAGGTGAGAGTAGGGGGCTGTGACAACAAGATAGTTGTGATAGAATGCGAAACATTTCTCCTTGAGTCGGCCGTAAAACTTTCGCAAAGGCAGAGGTGGAGGCAGCATCAAGGATTTCAGCTGTAATGGGTTATAAAATGGGCTCAGTCGCAGCCATCTCTGCCAAAGATCATTGTCCTCATCCTCGGGGGAGGCGACAGGGAAGGAGTGGTCGCCTTTAGAGCCGCTGTGAGAAATGACCCTAGGCAGGTACAGACTCAAGCCTGGAAATTACAGGGCTTAAGATATCTACGTCATTTACAGAGGCCCCAGAGGCATCCATAGTATGTATACAAACAGCTCTCTGTCTTCTAGGAAGACAGCTACTGTTGGCTAACTGTACATTCTGCACAAAAGTTCCTTTCCTTATAAGATATTGTTAAAGTAATCAATCAAACAATACAAAACCCCCCATATTCTCACTTTCCTCAAATGTTAGGCATGACTTTGGATTTAACTGCCCAATTTTTAACGCATCCCTCCCTGAGATTTCAGCCTTCAGCCCAGTGCGATGGGGTAACTACATTTTCTTTCCCATAAAAACTATTGTCCTCACTACCCTGGATAATCCACACTGTGGATTACAGTTTTCTGAGAGACTATTTATAGAAAGTAGCTCCACTGAAGCCTGCTGACGTTGAGGTCTGTGGATCATTCAGAATTACAGAGACAACGTCCCTGTAGAAGAAAATAAAGAAATTAACAAATGTAGTATTTAAATATTATGAGCACAAGATAAGAAAGTCCATTTAATTTCATAGAGTTGGGCTGAAACACTAATCTGGACGAGAACATGACGTGGATAAAGAAATAGCACTGACACTCTCTTACGAATGAAAAGCATTCACTTTTGCTCAATTCAATACACTCAGCTACTACACTACTAGTATTCATGCACCTGCACATGCATGCACTCATGAGCACATCATGGGCGTTTTCATCAGGATTTTATTTTAGACCTAGTGCATCCACGTACTGCGGTGCATTGTTTATGCTTTTAAAATGGTAATAATTAGAGGGACAGAACATAACAAATGTCTGTCTAAGCGCTGAAGAGAAGTGAAATGCTTTAATTATTACTTCAATTGTGGTAGTGAATGTGGAAAACCAGGACATTTTAGTGTTTTACAGTTGTGACTTGGGACACCCAGCTTGAAACTGGGACAATCACGGACAAACTGAGACGTCTGGTCACCGTATCGCAGCATTTAGTGTGATACGGTGTGAAAGCAGTGTAAAAGAGTGGCCTCTTTCAAGCATAAATCAAGGTGCTGCCTCGCTTCAGTGGGCATGGACACAGCATGTGCATGACCTGTGTTGCATGCCACCTTTCTTTTCCGTCACTGTCGACAATGCGAACTAAAAACACATCCCAATGTAACAGCGTCTCTGCCACCGTCAGCTTGTTCTTCTTGTCCCACATACAAGTAAACTACATTTCTTCCTCCGTGTGCCTACTCATTGTTCTGCTATTCTAAGAAGGTCATGTCAAATATCAGGTAGTCAACTACCAGCTAGCCTCGTACTTGCCCACGCATCAAAACATCCACCCACGCGTAGCCAAAGTTCTGAGTGCAGTTTCTGGCCTCCACACAAGTCATACGAGAAGCCCTGTTGTCATTATGCGAATTACTCACACAGCACATATGAGTAAAAGATGCAGTAAAGAGACACTTCTGATAGAGAGGAAGAGGAGGAGGTGTAGGAGAGGAGAGCTGAATGGAAGGTGATGAATGAGATGACTGAAGGCACAGAGAAAGAGCGACACAGCCAGAGAGAAGTGGATTTTAAATTACACGGTGGCTCATGTCAGCAGCCGTAATTAGTAGCTTGGTCAGGTGTGATGAGTGGGACAGGAAGTATGAAAAGAAGGACAAAACACCACAGAAACGAAGGAGAGTCTGCATGGAGCAGAATCCACTTGACACACAGCAATGCAATGCGAACTTCTCTGAAGTGGAGAAAGTGAATGAGAACAGTGTCCCTGACAAACGCAATGGAAATAAGCACACAGATAAGCATTCAAGGCTGTTGTTCACAGTATGTCGCGTGTCAAGCGCGTGGGTGACGGGTCTGAAAACTCAGGCAATTCTTACGCTGCCTGGCAGTGTGCCAAGCCAAATGTTGCCTTTGGAGAAAAGAACAAGGGGAGAGCAGACCGGGGTGAAAGCCGGGCTACAGATAAACTTACAGCATGTCACAAGTATCAACACATTCTGGATCTCACCCCCACTGAGCACTACAGAAGGACAGCTGGACACATGTCTCCTGAAAGGCAAAACACAGGATGAAAACAGGCCTGCATGCACCAGAAAACAGGCCGTTCCTTTCTTTTATTTTTCATTTCAAGTGATGGCATGTTCCAGCTCTTCTCAGCAGCTGAGCATTAGAAGCTCTTTTTTAAGAGCGATGCTGAATGAGTTAATTAAGACTAAGATTAACCCAAAAGCCTGGAGGCCAGGAGATAAAAGTTCTTATTTTAGCTTAGTTCAATAGTCTAAATGTTTTCTGCACAGCACTACAAAGTGTAAACCTTCTCTCACAGTGTCCTAATATTGCGCTTGTGTGTAGAAAATTCTTATTATTGTCAATTTCAACAGGAGCTGCAGTCTGTAGAAACAACATTAATCAGCTAGTTTTCAAGTACAGAAGACCAAACATTTGAAAGTCCAGGTTATTAAATATGAAAATTTGTTTCTTTTGTCGCTCTCCTAAATTAAATTTTGGGCTGCTGATGGCATCACCTTGCGCTCTATAATATTGCGATGCTTCATCAAACAAACAATTAACTGAGAAAATAATTGTCAGATTAATCAATGAGGAAAATAAACATTACCCACAACCCTAATTTTCACCCCAAATTTTTGTTGTTTATACTCGACTTGTTGATTTACAAGAGATTAAAAAAAAATGCCTCTTTTGTTGGTAGATTATGTGTTCAAAGACTTCACACTGATCACTGTATTCCAAGTATTACTCTGATGAAGAGATAGTTTTGGTAAGTTTCGCACAGTTCTGTCTTAATTCTCTTCTCTCTGAAGCTCCACAGTTTCTGTAGCAGTGAGTCAAACAGGCAACACTCATACATAGAGTGGAAAAGTTGCAGCTGTTGCTGTGATGAACAGTTGGATATTGAATTTCTTCATATTCGCAAAGTGTCACTTTACAAGCTGCATTTTAGTCATTTTAAACTGACAATCTGATCAAGCTGCAGAGCATACAGAGGAAATTGGCCAAATTTGACTTCTTCAGCACGACAGTCAAGATCAAGAATCGTTATTCCAGGAAATGTCTTCATGTCTATGTGGTGACAATGCAGTCTGCTGCATTTAGTCATGCACAAGCTCTCATATTTAAATGTTAAATCGAGTTGATTTGAAATGCTTCCTTCACGCTACACAAATGACCTCATCTCCTCTGTGCTGTGTCCTTGACATCCAATCACAACACAGGTATGTCCAAAGATGAAGTGCGTGACTGTCAGAAAATGAAGATGTATTTGTCTGATCCGGACATAGCTGTGTGACAGCCACTGCACCCCCCTGGAGAAAGCCTCACGCCCCGGGGCAGGAGAATGACACACACACAAACACACACACACAAGCAGTCCAAGGAGGAGTCATGGGGCAAAAGGGGAGGAGGGGGAGGAGGGGGAGGGAGCACTATAGAGGAAAAGGGAGTGTATTTCTCTCTCTCTCGCTCTCTCTCTGTCTCAAACACACACCTTCCCTCCTCCCATGCAAGAAGCAAGAGACAGAGGCACACATTCAAGTGTTCAGTCGCGCCGTCCGTCACACTCAGGTACACAGGATACCGAGGCTGGACGAGAGAGGACAAGAGACAGAGAACAGCCACTGGTTGCTCATAGACGCTCAAGCTTTCAAGGAGGGCACTGACAGCCTGCCTTATGTGTGGCTCCTCTAAAGGCTTCACAGTAAGTGTGCAACATCCTTCTCAAATCATCTTATTCTGATGTGGAATAGAGCTTGTGTTAATTAGGAGTATGAATAGGACTTCATTTTTTTTAGTGATTTATTCATTTGTATTTGCATGACGACACTGTCCCACGAGAGGTAACGTCAAAGTAAGGTGAAGAGTGCTTTCTAGAGTCAACCTGTTACATGGTAGTCGTGCGAGCCACAGCTGGGCGTCTGTGACTCATGTCTTGATTTTGAAAATATATTTTATGCTGTGTCACTGGGTTTGATGGTTTCGCACTGAGCTGTCATGCTTGTGACAGTCATTCCGAGTCAGCTGCGGTGACACACTTCAGAGAAGAATAGGGTGAAACATCGTCCATAAATCTCATCTCTCTGCACTTTTATTTGCGTTCTTTTTGTTTTTTCTTCTCCCCGCAGAATAACTTTCTGTTACTGCAGCACATGAGCCGCGGTTCCAAATGTATGTCAGATTTTTGAGTGAGTTTTGAAGGATTTGCCTTTGAAAGAACATCAAAAGGGGGCAGCTTGGTAAAGCTTTGTTCACGTGTAATTGTGCAGGATTTAGGAAGTTTTCAGTTAAGTTTTGAGTTGAGTTTGGTCTCACTTCAGGAGGGAACACAAGTCACATGAGTGCTTACTAAATATTACCAGCCGCAGACCTTATCTGTCACTATCTGAGAGGCAAACTGATGAGCCTGAAAAAGGAAGTTCTGAGCATTGTCTTCTAATCACAAGTCTTCTTCTCTTTCACTCTTCACTATTTCACTGTTTCATCCCGTCAGTCGGGGCGCTCAGCCTTTGTCAGGTACCTGACAACAATCTTCCTGAGAAGGGAGGGACAGTAGCGGGTTAGACAGAAAGAAAGAGAAAGAGTTTGGACCTGGCTGAGAGCCAAGTCCCAGGCAGTTCAGAGGAAGTCTGGTCGATTCACTGGGAGCGCTTATTTCCTTGTGAAAGTGGTCCTGCTCCGGGGCTGACGTGCACAGGAACCTCCCTCATAGCCCAGGGGCTGTGATTTGGAGAGTCACAGGATGTGTGAGACAGTGGGGGCAATGGGGCAGCAAGCATGAAGGTTCCACTTTGAAGTTTGTTTGTCCGGTGGTAGCAGTGGATGGGAAAGTTAGATTCTCCGCCACTTTTCCTCCTCCGTAACATCCCCATCTTGCCGCTGCCTCCTCTGTGTCACATCTTGCACTCTGGAGTCTAATTTTAGCTCCATTCAAAACTTGACTTCCCTTGGTACTTCAGCTGTTGCTTGTATTGTCTGTGTTTTTCCCTTAAATTGTGACACAAAGGGAAAAGGTAAAAAGGTGTCTCCCAAAGGCGGAATCATCTATTTCACAACACGTTTCCCTACTTTATGTCTCCATCTTTTGTTTAGGCCTCGCCCTCTCAGTGCACCACAGCGATGCTAACCTCAGAAAGGTCACCGCCAAGCTCAGGGATCATCACAGTAGCGATGCCAGAAACGCAGGACGTAGACATGACGTCATGGAGAGAAGCAGACTTTGAGGAGAAATGCACTTACATCGTGAAGGACCAACCTCTGGAGGAAGAGTCTGAAAACAACGGCCGGACACAAGCTGAGAGGTCCTTACCCAGAAACCTGGCCCTGAAACGCTGCCACAACTCCTCAGAGGTGAGCACACTTCCCTGTTTGCGTGTTACTCAAATTGTCCAAGAAAGCATAAAGAAGTTGTTTTTTTTACTACCAAAGCCGGAAAATGATGCAGAAAAACAAACCCCTTCTATATCTAAGTGGTGTCTAAGCATGTGCTGTAGTTGTTTACGTTTTGTGTAACCCGCCGACTCTTTGCGTCACGCCAACATCCTTCCATCCACTCGTCCATCCTCAGGCGGGAAGTACTTGACATGTTGTTGTCTAATTTCAGCCTTTCCTTTTCCAAAGGGAGAGGCAAGCCCCCCTCAGCACACAGCCCGGGGTCTCTATGATTAGTAGCTACCTCAGATTCACAACCCTTTGTCCCAGGACACAATTACACTGTAAAGTGGAGCACCCTCATGGATAACACCATAAACAATCTTCTGGATTGAATGCGTGGCAGTTACAGCAATTTAAAGTGGATGTTAGTTCATGTTTAACTGAACAATGGCTAGGAAATCACAGGTAGCGTGGGAGATAAATGATAAAAGATTAACCCAGGTGACTATTCATGAAAAGGAAACATTCAGGTAAGATTCAGGTTTAGCCTCTGGACTTGAGAAATGGCAGTCAGGCGAGATCAGAGGAAGCAGACTATACGTCTTGAGCAAAATACCTGTACTACCACTTTGACCTTCTAACGAGGTCTGTCTGGACTCTTGTTGAAGGAAGAGCAAAGAGCAGGGTATGTTACAGTAATCTGTGATGCAAGGCCACCTCAAATAAAGCTCAGACAAAGCCACTGAAAGCAAGAGCAAATAAAAGTGGAGAAACACTGTGGCTGAGCACGCAGCGGTTGATACAGCGGCGTACACCATGCCAGTATTGCTTCAAGATGAAAGAAAGAGCACATTACTATTGCTTTAGGAGATCTGAGGACGGAGCTCAAGGTGCAGTTGACTGGTCCGGGTGTGCCCGTGACACCTTATACTCTCTTCCACACCCTGGAGGCTTGAGACATAGGGATGAGTTTCACACCTGGAGGTAACCAAACAAGAGTAGTGGTGAAATTTTAATATGGCAGAGAAACTAAAGATAAGTCGGGCTATTGGCTTATGAAATATTCAGCGTGTGAAGGAACGGACACATTCTGTCACAGCCTATTTTCTCTGTGACGGATGTGTCTTTGCAGCCAGTATATAATAATAATAACATGTAGTTGCTTGTTTAATTATTTCATTTTTCTGGAGACTGTCATTCTCTGGGGACAATTTTCCAGTGAATTGACCTGATCCTTTTTGTTAATCACCAAGAAACAAGCCAAGGGTGGAGAGCCAGATAAGAAAGGCTGTATTCCCAAGAATCTCATCCCTCTAATTATGTTTTTCAACCCTAAGTGCATCCGACTGCTTCCTCAGGCCTCCAATTTGTGAGCTACTCTGTTGTTTGATGATTTCATGTCCTGCTTGCTGAACAGGTGCTTGGGGTGACCAGTAAAGAGCTGATTCCAAAGGGGACGCGTTTTGGCCCCGTGGTCGGGGAAAGCTACACCAATGAAACGCTACTGAAAGATGCTGACAGGAAGTACTTCTGGAGGGTAAGTGGGCTGCATGTGAGTCTCTGGATTGTGTATTTGCATGTGAAATTCATCAGTGTGTGTGTTTAAAAAGCGCTCACATCCTGTATCTTCATCTGGAGACGCTGCTGTGGCTGTGGTGTGGCACGAGTTAGCAGTTGTGGTCAACGTCTGACATCCTGTGAAAGTATGACTCTGCTTGCCAGCGCTGGCCTATCTTTAAATGCAGCTAGATCAGATGGGTTTAATGTGCATGCATGCTTTGCCAGTGCTCTGCATGGCTGTCTGAGGCCACACAGACAGCTGTTTGGTTTCAGTGACGCAGCCGTTCTCCTCTCTCTCCGCTTCTCTCGGCAGTGCTATCACTGCCAGTAAATACACCATACACATGTCCGCACTTCTCCAGATTCACAAACTCTCACACTGACTAAGCAAGGAAGTGGCTTTGAGCCTGAGAACTGCTATGTTACAAGTCAGCCACATCAGGACATCTTCCATTACACACAAGCGCCTATGTGACCTCACAGTTTAGAGTCAGCAACCTTGAAATCACGCAAGTCCAACCAAAACTTGCAACTGCGATAACACAATCTGTTAGAGCTAAGACTTGGGTGAAGAGCAGACAGCAGAAAGTTCATTTTTATAGACCTAAAGAGAGGAAGGGATGATTGAATAAGCTAGATTTAAATTGCTTTTTAAAAGGTCAGCAGATGCAGTGACGATTCCGCCGCTAAGGCTACAGGTGAGAGTATCAGTGGGCGAGATAGTGAACCCAATACTACAATCCAGTCATTCAGTGACATTCTTGTTCAGGGTTTCAAACCTCTAGATGCCATTCTCAGCTGAAAGAACATGCAGTGTTTACCATAAAAGCACCAGGAAACCTGACATCATGGTTTCAGATTCAGAGCATGAGCACGATGATGATTTGTCATTGTCAACTGAACGGACTCTCATCGTCTTACCTCTCACACTGTAGGTCTTCTTGGAGGGGCATTTACACCACATCCTAGATGGTTTGAATGAGGAGCGGAGCAACTGGATGCGCTACGTCAACCCAGCTTGTGCTGTGGAGGAGCAGAACCTGGTTGCATGTCAGAACGGTTTGGACATCTATTTCTACACCATCAAACCGCTTCAGCCGGGCCAGGAGCTTCTGGTGTGGTACTGCCCTGAATTCGCCCAGCGCTGTAGCTACCCTCCACTGGGCCAACTGGCTATTGACAGTACTGGTAAGTGTGTGAGTTGCATTAGAGCCCATTTAGGAAGGTGCAAGGGCTGTTTCTGGACACCTTGAGGTAACAAGAACTATTCTTGTGCCCAGGCTTTGAGACATATCTGTCATTGTGGAGTAAGGCCCCAAATCAAAGCGCCGGCCGGCCGACGCGCTCTTTGTGTGGGTGTTTAAGAAGTTACTCAGTCACACCCACAGCCCTTTTGTTGAGGCTGGAGACAAAGGAGGAGAGTGGAGTCCTGAAAGCAGAGAGGCTCTGGCTCCAGGTATAGCTATAGTACCTGAGTAAGATGAGCCCAATTTCAGGACTTTAGGCACTGTTTCAGTTTTTTCTTTAACTCCACATAGAAACACAGCTGGCAGCTCTTTGACACACAAAGCATTTGGCTTTCATTCACAAACACAAAGAGCGCACATGCTAGCAGAGAGACCGCATGCACACACCAAAATACTCAGGCTCACACACATGCTCGCACACAAGAGGCTGCCTGAGGTGCTGACAGCGTTCTGGCACGACTCCCCTTATTTATTTGGCTCTTAAGGAGGAAGAGAGGTAGGAAGCGCTCCAGTGACTACTTGAACTTCCTGACAAGGCGGCCTGCTGACAGATTGATATCTCACTGAGTGTTGGCTGTTTGTTTGCTGAGAGCTGGCCTCTCAGGAGAGGGGGATGGGTGACACAGGGGAGTACACAGTCGATAGGGGTTACTCTGTGTTTGAGTGGGCTGTGGTTAATTCATCCAAGAGTAGGTGAAATGTACAAGCGTACTTCTGTATTTTGTTTTCCTCTGTTTGTCAGCTTGTGTCCTTTGTCTCCATTCTGAAGTCACTGAAGCGGAATCTCTTCTCGTGACTTTTTGGGTATAAAGTTGAAGGACTTGCTCAGATTAAATCCAGATTTGGATCAAGATTTCATAAATGTGACTCATGTGTACAATTCAGGGGAAAATAAATATGATTTAGAGGTCAGTGGTATATTTTCCACTCCATGAAGCATCTTTTAGGATTACTTATGTCTGGGTGAAATCTGTGGGTCATCAGTCACTTTCAGATAAAAAGCAGTTTCTTATTCTGTGTATCCTGTCCTGCTTGTGATGGAAAATACTTACATCTGGCCAGCTCTCTAATGCAAATAACATACTGTACCGGGTAACTCCACACTATCTGTTTCCTGATCAGATGCCTTGTGTTTCACATGCGGTGTCTACTTTCATAGAGAACCAGGGCAAGTTTGGGAGACAGATCACAGATATTATAGTCTTTAAAGCATAAGGCAACAAGCTGGACTGAACGTAAAGATGCACAGTGACTTCAACCAGGAACTTGCACGATCACGTCAATGTCATGAGTGTATGCATCACTCAACTGAACGATGACACTGTTGCTAAAATGATTTCCCCTGTTTCTGATGTCTCTATTGTTCATTTGTCCCACAGAACAGGAGAAGACAACAGGGAAACGAGGACACAGCGTCTCTGAAATTCTCAGAAAGGAGCCTTCCAAATCCCTGACAACCTGCCCCAGAAGACCCTCATCTCAGACCAACCGCTCGGCCGTTTTTCCCCTGTGCCCACGTGTTGTCTACCCAATCCAGCCACACTCAGAACCTATCCATGGCCACACATATGCAACTCTACCATCTCTGCCATGCGGTAGCCCTCCAGCTGCCAAAAGGCCAGCTTTAAGTAGTCCTGTTCCCTCCAATTTGCACTTCACCTTTCAGCACAGTCAAAGCCCTGTTATAGCCAAACCTTACCAAGAGCCATCTGTGCCTGATCGAGTCCATCCTGCTCTGAGGCACGCCCCCTATCTGCTGCCTCACTACTCACTTGGCCTTAACAGCATTCTACCTCACTCATACCCATACTACAGTGATCGACTGAAGCCTCACTTAGCACTCTCATCTCATTTACTGCCTTTTGACGGCTATGCACACTTCCTCCATCCTCTAGCCAATGCACACAAAGACTTGGCACTTGCACTATCCAACACCAAACAAGACCTCATTCTTTCACCAACCAGTGAGCACAAAGACAACAAGGACCTCACATCCAAAAGGACAAACTACCTCAGGATGCCCTCAGATGACCTCAGAGATTTCAAACACTGTCCTCCCAGCAATGTCAATGCAGACTTCCCCACACCTGCCACATCCAGTGCCTCATCCATGGTCACCTCACTCCGCAGAGCATTGCCTTCTCTTGCGCCCGGAGGATGCTCACCACCAGTGGGCATGGCAGCCTTTTCTGACTGCCTCCCTTCCAAACCCACCTCTGCCGCTCAGAGAAACACTGAGGATGCAATGGACCTCAGGAAGGCCAAACAAGGGGGGCAGAATATTGGCTATAAGACCCTGTCTTACCCCCTCACCAGGCAGAATGGAAAGATCCGGTATGACTGCAACATCTGTGGAAAGGTCTTTGGGCAGCTGTCCAACCTCAAGGTTAGTTCTTCTTCATCATATTAGGAGGAAAAGATGGCAGCCACCAGCTAAATATGCGACTGCAAACTGACTTGTACAATATTTTGAGTTTAACAGATTAAATAAATGTAAATACTCATCCCTGACATGCTGTCCTCAGGTCCATCTGCGAGTGCACAGCGGAGAGCGTCCATTCAGGTGTCAGACCTGCAGTAAGAACTTCACTCAGCTGGCCCACCTGCAGAAACACTACCTGGTTCACACAGGAGAGAAGCCTCATGAATGCAAGGTATGGCTACAGCTGTAAAAGACGTAGTTTGACATTTTGGGAACCTCACATTTGTAATATGTAGTTGGAGCCAGCAGTCAGTTAGCTTAGCTCAGCATAAAGACTGGAAACAGGGGGAAACAGTACCAAAATCCACCTCTAAAGCAGGTTATTAACATGTTACATCCTGTTTGTTCAGTAAATGTGACTGAGACTAAATCTAAAAGAGACAAAAACATGTTCTCCTTGGCTCTGTTTCAACACAGGTGTGCCACAAGCGATTCAGTAGCACTAGTAACCTGAAGACCCACCAGAGGCTACACTCAGGTGAGAGGCCGTACCAGTGCAAGCTCTGCCCAGCCCGCTTCACACAATTCGTCCACCTCAAGCTCCACAAACGCCTCCACACCGGAGAACGACCTCACAGGTGTCCTCGCTGCCCCTGTGCCTATCTCCACTACTGCAGCCTGCAGGTGCACCTCCAAGGCTTCTGCCCTCTCTCCCCCTCGGCCTCCCACAGACACTCGCCAGAGGAGCTACACAGGGTCAACTCAGAGATTGAGAGGTTTGACATGAGCGAGGCGGCAGAGCAGCTCGAGGCCATGGCTGCAGAGGCCGAGGACAAGGGGAATGTTGTTGACCTAATAAAGAAGATGGAGACTCATACATCTGACCACCAGGAAGGTGCCAGAGAGGAGACTGAGCGGAGCATCTGCAAAGCAAAGGAGCGTTCTGCCGTTCAGCTGCACCATGGCAGCCCTCTACCTCTGCATCCAACCAGCATCAAGCTGGAGTCACGCTGCATATCAGAGCCCTAAGACAGCCTTGCTAATCCAGCTATATAATCCTTACAGGTCAACTCAGCAGCTGTCTGTTACTGCCCTATTTGAAGTAAAGCCTTATCTCAATCACGGATTCTCTAGACTGTACTCTACGGAGGCTGCAGTGTGTGAAGAATCAAGACTTCACCAGCACGGCCTGGGACCAGTGGCTCGATTGATTTATTAACGTAAACGACTTTGTTAATTTATTCTGTTGCTAATAATCTAAAACGTTTAAAAACAGAGATTTGTGACATTTTATGCTATGTGTTTTGTATCTCTGGAACATCAAGGAACAACAACTAAATATGTGATTATGCTTAAACAAAGTTTGTCTTTTTTTGTGGTTTCACTGCGCGAGACTGTGGGTTTCTGTGTGTGTGTCGTAATTACAGTGACACTCAGTGTACAGGCATGACTTTGTAGTGTTAGCGAACAAAGTGTTCAGATAATAACACAGAGGAAACCTCAGATGTTTGTGTGCCACATATTAACTTGCTTTCGTGTGTGTGTGTGTGTAGAGTGCTGATGTGGGGAGTTGGTGACGTAGATAAACATCCTGTTATGAGTGTGGGGATACTCACCACCAGTAACTGTGAACTGTTCACCCCGTAAAAAAAAAAAAGGAACACTCAAATCATCTTCAGTATTAACAAGATCCCGCTCCTAATTTTGTACATGCACTTCCATATTCTAGTTTCAGTATTAATAAGCTGCCAGACAGTAAACCCACACCAGATGACTGTGCTGTTTATTCCGAGATATAAAAACAAAGGTGTTTGATTATATCTCAGAGGCATTTCCAACCGTGTCTAAGAGAAACCTATGAATGCTGCACAGGCACAACATATTACAACACATTGTGACAGAGGGTCGGTCATGCTCGGTGACTTCCTGTGCAGGCCTGGGATCCTCAGATTACAATTTAAACCGGGTGTCAGGTGGTGTATTGTTCAAAGCGGTCATCAAAAGAGGGGATCACAACTTACAGGGGATCTTCAATGGCGGTGACACACTCCTGATCAGGTCACAGCGCGCCTGCCAGCTGGCCTGGAAGTGACCACAGCTATGGTAGAATGGGAGAAGAAAGCTCCAACAATAAAATATTATTTATCTGTTAACAGAGTGTTGAATAATAATAATAATAATAATAATAATAATCCACACACACATACATACACCACACCCTGCATACCCTGAGCTGACCTTTATCTGTATGGGAGGACCTTCAGACTGATCAATAAGTATCAATCTACCATGAGGAAATAAGTACCTCCAGCGGAGCATTAGGCCAATTATGACTTGGCCAGAGGTGGAGAGGAGGTACAGTTTGCAGGTGGGTGGAGGTGAGCTGCGCGCGGTGACGGTCTGCAAACTGACGCTCCTTCCAACCCGCGCAGTGACGTCATGTATTTTTGACGGGGGGCAGGCAGCGGGAGAAAGGAGGCAGCGGATGTAACCGAGGTGAAGGATGCCCAGGATAATGTCACCGCCGCACTCGCTCTCCCGCCGATCCCGACCATGATAAACGCAGTCGGGGCGGTCGCCCGCAGGATGCCGTCCGCGGCTCGGCGGAGCGGATGCTGGATAGCGTGGTGCCAGGCGGCGCTGCTCGGCGTGTCGGCGCTGGTGATCGTGGCCGAACGGAGCGCTCGTAAGTGGGCATGGAATCCCCGTCGCCAGCGGGCTGCTAGTGGGCTGGCGTGGGCTGAAATGTGCAAACAGGGCAGGGGGGTGTTGTATGTGCGCGGGGTGTTTTTACTGAATGTAACACGCTGTTGCTCGGCCATGATGCTTCGTGCTGGATTTTTCCCAGAAGCAGTTCAGGTCAGAAACAATCTAAATGGTGATGCTACAGCTCAGGCGTTACTGCTGAATTGGCAAACCTCGCTAGTTTGTTCTTTTCATTTAACATCGGCTCTGGTTAGAACAGCTGTGGTGGCCAAACTGGGGCCCCAGGACCCCCCAGAGGTCATCCAGAGGGGTCATAGAGCCGAAAATGATCAAATTTAACAGTTACCCTCTGCAGCAAAAAACTGTCCTTGATATCGATAAGAGTGATATTTTAGATTTCTCTTGCAGCCATGCACCCTCTAAAACAAAGAGTGTATTATAGGAATTATTACTAATACCCTTATTATTGAAGTATTTCAGTGAGTGCACATCTGGAGTCTGCACTGAGGTGTGATGATTCCCTGACTAAGCAGATCAATGGGGCAAGGGCAGGACACAAGAGACAAGGTGACTGGATGGGTACAAAGTGTGACTTTGCCTTCAGCAGGTACACCGTTCCCAGAAGATAAAAATAATGCGCTGCTGCATGCTGGAGTCAGCCTGTCACAGAAAAATGAAGCGTTAGTTCAGATGATTGATGCAGCGAGACGCACTTTCTGGTTGGTGACAAGTCATTATTTTCACGGAGCAGGACGCCTTGTGTAACTAAAGACAAATAATTGCAGGCTTTGTTGAAGCCAGCAGTCTGGCCTCGTCTTGGTGGAGCCTGCATCATCTCATTAGAGCAGCCTCCTCTTAAATTCACACAAGGTGCTCTTTCGTTCCTCCGCAGCTCTCCGCAGATTTGATGCCGGGTTTTATGTGCTGTGTTTCCTTTAACAACTGCATGACTTTATGATGAATCAGACTGAACTGAATGATGTGAATTCTTTGCTGAAAACAAACAAAGCCCACTTTACACAGAAACACAAAGTACTTACACCACCCCGAATCTGTGTGTGTGTGTCTGTTGTTTGTGTGTGTGTGTGTGTTAGTGATCTATTGTATAGGGTTTTACCTTTGGAATGAGGAGACGCAGTGGGCGGGCCTCACGCTTGGCCTCTTTCTACCAGGGACGGCAGTTCAACTGCTCAGTATGAAATGGTACTATGATGATGGCGATGACAGGCGGTGCTACCTCTCTGTCATACACATACTGCACTTGGGTATCTTCAAAAGGTAAGATCTGTGCAACTCTGGGTATTGTATTATAAAATACTGCATCATTTCCATACATACAGGAACACAAAGAATTCCATTAATATCAATCTGTCATTGAAAGCTTCACCAGGAGGTTACAGTGCATCACGTCTGTGGTATCTGTCTCCCTCTTCTGGCAGGTTATGGGACTGCATGAGGTCTGTGCTGCGCAGGCATGACTCCGTGGCCGAGCTTGGAGCTGCCGTCATGCAGCAGGCAGATGTTGCTGCTCTTTGGCTGCTGGAGGCCCTCGTCCTCACGCTGCCTCAGAGCCTGCTGCAGGCATATGTGGTTGTGTCCACTGATGTGGGCATCATGTCCCCAGGTAAACTGATCTCAGCGTGGCTGAAATTGTTCAAGGCGGTGTCTGAATATGAGATAATGTCTCTTATCACTTCCTCCTTGTGTTTTATTCCCTCAGTGGCCTATTGCTGCGGTCTGTGTGTGCTGTCCATTTCCTGGGCCCTGGTGCTGTACAGCAGAGCCTGCTGCCTGATACGACCGGGCCACCTGGCCATGCCTCCGGCTGCCCTGTTGTGCCAGCTGGTGTGGAGGGCGGGCATGCTGGGTGCAAGGGTGACTTGCCTCATGTTCTTTGCCAGAGTGTTTAACTGGTGGGTCTGCGGAGTGGCAGGTGAGCAGCAAGCGCCGTGTGTGCTTTTGCGTCGCTGACATTTAAGTTTGACATCTTGGAAAGGCAGAGAAGGGGTGCAATTAAAAAAATACTTATTACATTTTTATTCATGTGCACTGAAGTTAATGAGCGATTATCCTCAGTGTGATGCAGCTTGTCCTCTTAATCCAGTTTTTCACTCTGCATCAGTGTGATACACTGTATATGGATCCCCTATGTGCTCTCCTAGTCTATTTTTACGTTGACCTCCAGGTTTCCACTGGCTCACGGCCTCCTTCTGGCTGGTATCGCAGCAGCCGGACATCTGCACTGGCCCCTGGTGTTGGCGTGCCTTTAACGGCATCATGGGGCTCGTCCACGTCTTCGTCTTCCTCAACGTCAAAGACGGACCCTCGCGCTTCCGCATGGCCAGCTTTTATGCAGTAAGGCCTCTGATGAAACAACTGTCTCTCATCTGCTTTTCAGTGTGCTGTTTTGTATTCCATGTACAGCACTGCCTCGTCAACTTGCACGCAGGGGAGCCGCACACACCCAGAGATATACAGCACACACACGTGGGCAGACAGTTTGCATTGTCATCCTCACCTCTGCGTCCTCAGCTTACAGTGACGTAAAGCTGTCTGCAGATGACTGATGGTGTGACCTTCTCTCCTCCTTCAGTTCATGCTCATAGAGAACGCCACTCTGCTGCTGGCCGCCTCCGACTTCCTCAGCGAAGCATCGTGGGACAGCATGACCCTTCCCACCACTGTGCTGTGTAGCTTTCTCCTCGGTGAGTCACTGTCTATCTGCCCTCCCTGGGTTTTGGATTTGTCTCCCGTGTTTTGATGTTCAGCGCTTGTAATTAGACTTGTGTCAAAACGTCTCACGGTTTCTGTGGTGTCTGAGTAATACAACCCCAGTGGTGATTCAAAGGGGTTAAAAGTAAGCAGCATCACAGCTGCCTGCATCACTGTACTATGTATATATTAAGTGCTACTTGTTAAATAATAGTACAAATGTAATTGGTGATATGATGGAAATTTAAGATCTTAAATTCAGGATATTCATGCCCAGGATATTCTGCTATTTCACTCATTTTTGAGAAAGTTGAATATAATGCTAAATAAACAGACGCAGGATGCCAAAGGATTGCAGGATATCACAGGAGAGGTGAGAAGGTCAAATGCTGCTAAATGCTATGCAGTTACTGTTACTTGTCCATATCCAACACTGTAATTTAATTCAGGCAAAACCGGAGAGGATGCAGCGCTTTCTGCTGCAGCCCTACGCTGTGATTTGGACTAAATATACCTCCATGTTTTTCCTGACATCAGAACCTTGTATTTAGAAACTGTTTATTTGCCTCAGCCCAGCTGATGGAAACCCACCAGGTTTGAATTCCTCTTGTTGTGGCGTTTCTAACACTTGCCAAGTTTCCACATGAAAATCTGAACCGAATTTACTGAAAATCAGTCACAGAAAATATGAATTAATGCGTGCTTCCATCCAATACATTATGCGAATTTTAGCAGTTGAGCACATCGAGATAAACAGCTGGAGGCGCTAATTCTCCTGTCAGGTGCCATTAAACCGTTGCAGAAGAGGAGGGCACGATGAGAGCACTCAAACTGTGGAAAACAACTTGGAATATGGCATCTGCATTCGTTAAATGTATACAAAAACATCCTGAATGCGCTCAAATCAACTCATTTCTGTTCCCTGCTCCCCAGGCGCTACCTCTCTTGTCCTATACTACCGGTTCCTCCACCCCAAGTCGACAGAGATCTCCCAGGGGACCAACCACAACCACATGGGCAGCACGTGTATAGAACGAGGGGAGTCCTCCTTCTCTCTCGGGGACAAAAGCCTGCCAGCTCCCTCCATTCAAAACCACGGCAGTTTCTCCCTCTCAGGTGTGCCTGGTTCTCTGCTGGAGCACCCCGGAACCTGCGGGGGCCGGCCTAACAGCTCCTGCCCCTGTTACCACCACCACTGGCTCCTCATCCGCCTGGCTCTGAAAACAGGAGACCTGGGGAAGATCAACAGAGCGTACGGGGCCGGCGGAGCGGCAGCCATACTGGACATGGAGGAGTACAACCAAGAGTTTAAGAGCAACGAGGGCATCACCATCACAGCAGGAGGCAGCTGTGGGGGCGTCTCCACCTCTGAGTCTCAGGGGAAAGGCCTGGCACCTCTCTCGGACTGCAAAGACGAGTTCCAGAGCGTCAGCGAGCCCACGTCGACCGAACAACCTGAGGAGGAGGATGACAGTCTGGAGATGGAGAGCCCGCTGGAGTCGCCCGCATCAGATTTCAAACGCAGCTCACCCGAGGGCAAGTCTGTGTTTGGAGACAGTCCGGAGCCGTACTTCTGCCCTACAGAGTCAAGTTCAACCTTATATTTCAGCGCTGACCCTCAGTCTCCCAGCAGTGCCAGTAACCCCCGCTTGGACCGGGACATTGGGGGTCTGGAACAGGGGGTGCGCCTCAACTCAATCCCCAGCGATCCAGCCCTTCACAGAGATATCCGCGGGCTCATGGGCCGGGTTGGGCCACGCTGTACTTCCACTCCTAAATTAGACTCTGGAGTGCCGGACTCGCCGTCCTCTGTCCCTCATCTCACAGGTCCCAGGAGGCAGCTCATAATGTCCCGAAGAGATGACGACGATAACTTCTAACTTTAAGACAGCATCAGGGAAATAGCAACAGCTACTTATCCAACGTTAAAGGAGTACACCAGCTTTTTGGAAGGCGGCTTTTTCATCTGCTGTAGGATGAGAAGCCTGGCAGACATTTCGCCTCTATATGTCCATATATTTAGTACACTGTGGGGCATTTGTGGTATATGCAACAGTTCTGGGATAATGCTAAGCTAGCCGTCTCAAATCATAAGCTATTTTCTAAAAGCTTTGCCCAAATGCTTCTTCAGCAGGTGTTTTCATCAGACACAAAGGAGATCATTAGAGCCACAGAGGTGGTGTATGGAGCTCAGACACACCTTCTACTTCTCTACTCCAACATTTTTCAACTCTTTTGGCAGCGATTAACTTTAATCCTCACGAATCATACTGTGCAAAAAAAGCGAATACTGGTTCTGCCAGATTGTAAGTACATATTAAAGAAGTAGCCAGGAGTTATATCAAAACATAAGTAATATGCAGCTGTTTTATGATCTCGGACAACTGTTGATCACTATATCACATGCCGAAACTGCTGTTATTCATGTTAATAATTGCCAGCAGTTAGATCTGAAGGGGGCAGGAGTGTGTGACCAGCGTTAAGCCAGAGCTTTGTTGGCTTCTTACAAGCACAAGTATCTTCTGTACCGTACATCTGTTGCTGTGATTCTTTTTTTGTTACTCCCATACAAAAAAAAAACCTCCCCGATCCCCTCAGAGAGTAATACACTGTATTTTTTGTATAATCACATCAACTGGCATTGCTTCGAGCAGGGCTAGTCAACCTGGCAAAACTGTGTTTGATGTTTTAACTTAATTTACATGTTGACCATGTAATTGCTAAAAAAAAAAAAAAAAAGTTTTTTGGATTTACATTGTGTTTGAAAAAAAAAATGTCTCAGGCACCGACTTTAAAAAGCTTTGAAACGTCTTCTGTGTAACAAAATGAAAAGATGCTCATGAGGTAATTGTGCTGACTTTTTTATGTGCTCTTGATTGCTATTTCTAAGGGGACAAATGTTTTTGCTTATTACTGTTCTGTAAAAGGGATGAAATCCACTGACAAAGCAGTGAAGTGATGCTGGGTTTCTCTTTCCCAGGTGACTGCCTATATATGAAACTTTGAACTGTGAAGTGCAAGGCCACTGGTGGCTTTAAATAAGCAATAAATAGCCTACATATTGAGGTGGCTGGAATATGAGTTTCTCATTTGTTATTTGATCAGTGTTTTTACATTTATGGTATTAGTCAGTGAGCGTTTAACACGTGTGCTTCAAACTGAGCGTATTGTGTAAATGGCCCCATAGAAGGTATTTATGGCACTCGCCCTTTAAGAGGCCGCGCATGCGCAGCTCAGTGAGAAAGTTAACTCCTGAACTTCGTAGTCAGAAAAATTCTGATTTATAAAATAGCAGGGAAAACAGCACTGAGTTGACATGGCATTTCGCCGAAGGAACAAGAGTTACCCTTTCTTCAGCCAGGAGTTCTTAATTCAAAACCATGCCGACATCGTCTTCAGTTTGGTGATTTTCATTTTGATTGGATTGATGTTTGAGGTGAGATGAACTCAGATTCTTTTCTTCCCCCCGTCTCACTCAGCTGTTTTAAGATGGCAAAGCCTGTTGCACGTTCAGAGATGTGACCTGGTGTGAATTTAGCTCTCTCTCGGTCGACAGGAGCTTTTTTGTCTTTAGGAAAAAAAGGCGCTTGCATGTTTGACTGCATCTGTGAGCAGTTTCGCGGATACGGTGGCCGCTTGCTGCAGTTTTTACAGGTTTTGTGAACAATGAATGTTGCCGCTTTGTTCGCAGTCAAAGCAGAAACGTAGGATGTTAAACTGAGCCGGAAAGTTTCGGCTGAAAACAGCAGGGAACAAACTGAAACTTTACACGTTAGTCGCTAGTTCAGTTACAGTTTTCGTTGTCTTGCCCCGCATACTTTTATTTTAAAGGAGTTTCTTTAACCGGAATGCAACTGAAAACTCCTATCTTGGCGTACGTATAAGTGGCTACTCAAAAACAACTTAAGGTCACTTATTTGTTTCCTAAAGGTCACATTTTTTTACCCTCTTGACAACGTCTTGTTCCAGTTTCCAGTCCGCTTCAACGTTTCATTCCAAGGTTTGTCAGTTAGCACAGACAGCGCAGTTCATAGAGGAAGTGAAGCGTTTTTCGGTTTCAAATTAAAAGCATCACTGTTGCTTTAAGCGAGTTGTGGCGCACACCGCACTTTGAGGACGTTTTATTTTGAAAACGGCCTACGGAAGCGGCTCCCCTTTTCGTCGCGAGCTCGACGGTTGTAGTTAACTGCCACGTCTCAATCTTTGAGCCGATGCTGCTGGCTGCCGTAGGCTCAGTTGAACTAAAGAGCGCTTTGACCTGCGGGGATTTCACCGCTGACACGCAGGGACCGAATTCATTAATTGATTAGGTGTCTCATTAGTTAACAGCTTCCCCTGCGTGCGCACAAACACTCGCAGGTCGCCCGAGCATTTAGCGAAGTTTCAATCCGGAACCCTGCTTGTGATCACACAGCTGGCCGAGTAAAGAATAAGAAGGGGATTTCCTTCATATTTCTCGTTTCAGGGGAAAAAAAGAACAACTGAGCTGTAGCTGCTTGAATCCGGCGTTGACAGGCCACCTGTGGCCTCGGCGCGCAGGGAATGACTGGTGACACCGTGGTGCCCAAACTGGGGTTAGGGGACCATTAGGGTCCCATGAGGGGGTCTCAGGAAGGATGACCCTTAAATCGTTATGTGCCAGATCATATCTACTAAAATGGGGTTGCTTGAGACTAAATGTTTCTGCTTTCAGCTTCTCAGATGTGATGATTTGCTGCGTTTCTCCGTTTTATTTTGCTGTATAGTGAATATTTCTGGGTTTTGGACTGTTGGTTGGGCAAAACAAGCCATTTAAAACATCACATCGGGCTCTGGGAAACTGTGGTGCCCGTTTTCTTACACTGTAGAGGCTTAACAATGAATCAATTAACTACAAAAATAACAGATTAATCAATAATCTGCTGAAGCTTCAAATCTTTAGCCTTGTGAGATAATACATAGCTCTACCCCTGCAAACCGTGACGAGCAGCTGCAGCTACAGTTCATATTGCTTCATTTACAAAAGCTGGGAAACGCCGCTGTAACGCGTGTCTCTGCGGGGATGCTCCACATCAAATGATCTGGGAGGCTCTGTGAGGCCAATACAAGCCTTGTCATGCCAGATTTTTTCCCCCCGGCAGCATTACTGAAGGAATTCAGCTCCCAGCGGGCAATTACGATGCCATGAAGAGGATTTACTGGCATTATTCTAAACAGCATTATATATTCTGAAAAGCTGGGATCCTCACTCTCTCTGTCCCTCCACACAGTCAAACACCTGCCACTCACAGACCTCTTGAGGCCGCATTCACACACTGAAATATGTCGCTAATTACCCTCTTGTCTAATTTCCAGGCAACAGCCAAGACGGCCATACTGTTCATTCAGCCTCAGTACAATGTCACCACACTATCACCAGGTATGCAGTGCAGTTGAGGAGTTCTTGCTAAATGCTCACTTGAATTCAGTTTTCGGCACTTCATACATGCCACAGTTTCACTTCCTCCCCTGCTGTTCCCGCATACTGCATCATCATATTACTGTCACTGAATTGTGGCTGCAGTGCTCCAGTGTGTTTTATCACGCCCTCTGACTGCAAACATTTGCTGTGTGTGTTTGTGTGTGCATAGAGGGAGAGGTGACGTTTTACCATTATGGATGGAAGGACTGCGCCACCATCCTCTTCTATTTCTTCATCGCCATCATCCTCCACGCTGTGGTGCAGGAGTATCTCCTGGATGTAAGTACCCAGTCACTGTGGCACAATGCATCAGTATATACTGCAATTACGCTGGAGGTCTGAGAGTGATGTGCCTTGGCATTACGTCGCTGTTTTGTCACCGAACCATAATTTCCCAGGAAGTTTCCATGCAGTTTGGTGCTAATCGGAGGGAAAATAGGAATTTCCTAGAAAGAAATGCCCAGTTTAAACTCAAGTGTATATGTAGCAACGGTGGCTCAGCGGTCAGCACTGTCGCCTCACAGCTAGAAGAAGGTCCTGGGTTCACTTCCTGGCTGGGGCACACCATTTCTGTGCGGGGTGTGCATATTCTCTCTGTACTTGTGTGGGTTGATCAAGTGCCCTTACCGGTGCTGCATGTTCAGCTGACCTGATGTGCACTGACTGAAAGTAATTAATGAGAAAAAAACAATTGCAAGTATACAAATTAAGCACCATCTCTATTTCCATATAGTTGGTGATTGGTAATGAACCATAAAAACAACAAAAAATATCAATTATGTCTTATCCTCTTTACCATTTCCTCAGTCACATGAGAGTATAGTATTACATATTATATATACATTCAATTAAATCAGAATCGGCTTTATTGGCCGACTATGTGTGCACATACAAGGAATCTGACTCCAGTTTAAACACTGCATTCAGTGTACCTGCTTAGGAAAAAGAAAAAAGGACATACAAGAGACAAAAAACCCAAAGACTTAAAAGTAAGTTAAGGAGTGCAAAAAGAACAATGGAGATACATACAATGTGTAAGACGTTTGTATCCAGCTGCACTTTCTGGAGCTCAAAAGGACATTTTGAACAGAGCCGAGCAGCATACTGAGTGTTTTCAGACTGAATCAGACAACAGTCTGACATTGCTCCAGTTCTCTTAGGATAGAGCTGTGGAGACAGGAAGAGAGAGTAGCATTTAATCCATCTGAAAGCATGAGCCCTTGTGTCATTGTTTAGAAATAGGCCAGCGAGGAGGAGTGATGTTTTATTTTAGCACCATCACGGCGGTTTCCAAAGTGTCTTGAACAGAATACTTCTTCAGAGGAACGTTTTCACAGCAGCCATAAATAGTATCTGCTGTCTTTTCTTGTCCTTGTTATATTTGTAGTGCTGTGACACTTCCTTGTGCACAACAATGACAGAGTCAACATGCCACCCATTATGACTGGATCCAGCTGCATTCACATGATCTGTTGTTTTGTTCACGTTGCAGAAAGTGAACCGGCGTCTCCACCTCTCCAAGAGCAAGAATACCAAGTTTAATGAGTCGGGCCAACTGTGTGTGTTTCACTTGGTGTCGAGTGTGTGGAGCTTTTACATCCTCATAACAGTGAGTGAGACTTTTAAATTCTATTCAGTTTCAACTTCCTACTTCAGGGAGTGTCGCCTCAATGCTCAAAACATATCACCCACTAAAGAGCCACATATATAAAGTGTCCTTTTCTTTCATTTCTTCACACAGGAGGGATATCTCCTGCATCCCAGCAGCCTTTGGGAGAATTATCCCCATGTACACCTCAGGTATGACTGATGTGGAACTAACTCCACATATTTACATAAGGTTTAGAGCTGTTACTACAAGAATACAGCAATGTTTGTGGATTGCTTTTTTTTTAATAGGTCAAAGATGCACTTGATTAGCATTAGAAGTATCCACAGATACTCCTTTATTCAGAGAATCAAATGTTTATAGTCTAAAAAGCAAATGTATTCAGTTTACTTTCATAGAAATACTAAAAAAACAAAAATGTTCACATTTGAGAGGCTGAAAGCATTTTTTTGCTTAAAAACATTGAAAAATTAACAAACATTATCAAGAGAATGTGAAGAAATAACTGAAGTTAGCATGCTAACAGCTAGCCCGTGCCATCCTGTCTCATAACACCACTCTGTACCACAACAAGCAATGCTCCAATAGTGTAGCTCCTGTGGTTTCAGCTGGGACATGTATGTGAGCGGCCATCTTGTTACATTTGACAAGCTGTTTTAGTTTTTTGTTGTCTAATAAATAAGCAAAATAAACTCATGAAATGTCAAGAAAGGACATATTCTCACACCTGTTTTCCAACAACAACCGTAAACCTTCTTTCAGGAAACTTAGATGCGCTGATTTGCCAGGTTAACACATCTTGAAACACACTTCATTCAAACTCGACAGAAACAAAATTAAACTCACCCAAACCTCCTCGTTTTGTCTCTCCACTGCTCGTCAATCACCGGCTCTGGTTTTGTCCAAATAGACCCTGAATTCATCAAGTTAGAAGTGAAAATATTCTGTCTCTACACGCTGCAGATGTCTGACCTGCTCCAGTCAGCTAATCAGGCCACTACACGGCTAACTGGGCTAACTAGCAAACAGCAGCTAGTAGCTGCAGCCAAAGACAGCTACAGCAATGAGCAGCAGTTAGAGGTTACTCTGGTGATATGCTGCCCCCTATTTGTTTGGAGTCTTATCTTACACTTTGCACCTTTAAAACACACCTGCACTTGTGTGCTAACATATTTTAGTCACTTTAGAGCACAGTGATGACTACTTCCTGTGTGGGCCACAATTTAGACCCCCCCCCCCAAATTAGCATAGTTATAATTTGATTAAATACTAAATAATTTAAGAATATGCACATATACGCTTAATATCAGCTTCACAGAGGTCGTTTTAGGCCGTTAACAACTCAGTTTATTGTAGTTTAGTGGTTCAGAATAAGTTGAAATGAATCAAAGTGCTACAAAATAATCATCATTTCCTTACATGCACAAACAGTCATAACCTGCACATACACACTACCCAGCTGTGCTAACATGCACCGTAGAGTTTACAGTCTGATTATGCTCCAGTTTGGGCAGCCACCTGATTTCAGATACATTCGTTTAAATGGAGAAAAGCAGTTTCCTCTGTCAGCTGAGGGGATTAAAATAACTCATTTCACACAGTTAAACACAGACGTGTTTGCTGGGTTACTTGGCTGTGTCTACGCTCAAAAAGGTTTATTTCTTTAACAGCTTCACGGTCAAACAAATCAAACCAGGAATGTGTCACTGCGGCCGCAGTCTAAGCCGCACTCAGCCTCTCCCTCTCGCCTTTTCTCCTGCTTTCCCTCCGTCTGTCGGTGTCTCTGCTCCAGGTTTCAGGTGAAGTTTTTCTACCTCACTCAGCTGGCCTACTGGCTCCACGCCTTGCCAGAGCTCTACTTCCAGAAAGTACGCAAGGTCAGTAAGCAGGCCCTGGGAACTGGAGGAGTACTGGAGTGTGACTAGATAAGCTNTGTGTGTGTGTGTGTGTGTGTGTGTGTGTGTGTGTGTGTGTGTGTGTGTGTGTGTGTTGGCTTGTGCTCGTTATGCATGTTATGTGAGGAAGAGCAGAGGAAGTCCAGGATTTGTGAGTGCCGTACCTTTGCAAACGAAGGCTGTTTTGTTTTTCAGGAGGAGATTTCTCGTCAGCTCCAGTACATCTGTCTGTATCTGCTGCACATCTCTGCAGCCTATTTGTTAAAGTAAGCATCCAGCAAGGCCTGTCAAGGAAAAATGCACACATAGTGAGAAAAGAAACGCCCTCAATCAGTTGCAGCTACTCAGCTTTACTGCTGATATCATATAAAAAACTGTCAACACTCATGTGGTTAACGCTGATCTGGAAACCCGACATGGACTGTTTTCTTTTGTCACTCATCTATTGGCTGCTTCTCTCTCCTTCCTTGCGTAGTATGAGCCGTGTGGGTCTGGTGCTCCTCTTCCTCCAGTATGTGTCAGAGCTGGGCTTCCACATCGCCAGACTCTTTTACTTCACTGATGAGAACCATCAGAAAATGTGAGTCTCCTCGCCGCTTTTAATGGTTTTGACTTTTTTTTTTTTTTTTGCCTCTGCGCCTTTTCTGCTCACCACATTTTCACTGTGCCGTGCCTCAGGTTTGACATGTGGGCGGTCAGCTTTGTGTTTACACGGATGGCCACGCTGACCCTGATGTTCCTGGCTGTCGGGTTTGGTTTGTCTCGCGCAGAGAACCAGGGCCTGGACTTGGAGCTGGGCAACTTCAACACTGTACTGATAAGGTGATGACCTATGTCCAACGTCTGTGGATAATGATTCATTTTGTGTAAAACTTTTTACAGCTACTGTAACAGCTGTATTGTAAAAAAACGCACTTTTGAACGTTTTATTGCTTTACAACATAAATTCACTGTGGATGTAGCCAGGAATTTTGACAATGATTGACAGGATGGGACTTAACTGGACCAAACTAGACTGTGCTCCACTTGTTGTCTCAGGTCACACTGACAAATAGACCTTAATATAAACACACACATCAGGACCATTAAGTCATTTTATTAGTTCAGCACGCAGGGTCAGGTCCTTTTCCCCAAACACGCAATTGCACTAATCTTCTTACCTTTGTGCCCCTTCAGGATGACTGTTCTACTGCTGGTATGTTTGACCCAATCTTGGCTCCTCTGGAAGTTTATCCGCTTCCAGCTGAGGCGCTGGAGGGAGTTCAGACACGAACAGGCCGTTCGCAAGAAGGCTGCCACGAAACAAGCCCTGCGGCCGCTCAAGAGAGACTCACGTGAGTGTCAACACCTGCTCAGACATGTTTCATAACGTGCCGCCATCAATGTTAACAGCAGTGTGGCTTCCTTACCTAAAACATGTTTCACCTCTGTCCCTCCTGCTAGTTGGTCACCATGAAAACGGAGTTCTCAAAGCCGAGAATGGAGCCTCTCCTCGGACCAAAAAACTCAAGTCCCCCTAAGACGGTGCACTGGCTGGCCTGAACAGTGGCCTCGGCCCCGGCTGAGGTTTCTCATCAGCACAGCAGGGAAGCTGGCGGCCCCTGGCCACCTTGCTCCGTGTTGAGTGTGTCCTGAGCTGTTACAGGGACTCAGTCACTACAGACTTAGGCTTGAATGCTGGAAAATGAAATCCAAGGAAATCCCTCGAGCCCAACAGACATTTACTCCTCTCATCATATCAGTATTTTTTATACACCCATGCAGCCTGCTATCCCAGCCCAAGGAGCACCATCGTATGCAGAATGATTAAAATGTAACGTGAACGCAGCGTGCGGCACACGTGTTACGGCGTGTCCGTGTTGAATGTGTCGATGCATATCCTCATACATAAGTACTGTACTGGTTGTAGCGTTGTCTGATGTTGCAGCTGTTTTCAGCTCTTCCCATTGAGCCGGCTTTGCTTGTTTTCTTGTCTGGTCCATTGGAGCAGAAAAATGTTGCTGATGATGTGGTTTGATATGAGCTTACTGTATGCAGGCCTTAACATTATCCCTCCACTGTGTCAGGGAAGGGATTTTGGCCAGCCAATAGAGCGGTCACCTGGGCTCCTCCCAATGATTTCTGTCTGTTTAAAATCCTACATTTGTCACTGGTCACTTAACAGATAAGCATCGAGTATGTATGTTGGATATTAGCGCATGCCATTCCATGTTTTTTTTTTTCTTTTAATTGTTTTGTTAATTACATTATTAAATAATGCAATTTTCTGAAAGAAGTTGTGGACTTTATTGTAACTGAAGTCATTTTTGTACAACTTTGATTCCAAAAGTTGAGACTTTTAGCTGAATGCTAACAGCAGCATGCTAAAAGTGGCCATGGTCTGGTCTTCTGTTAGTTTTACGTGACACAGGGAACATAAATGTTCTTGCCTGATTGTTTGTCTCCTGTGTGACTGGAAAGCTGCTTGATATCAGCCCAACAGAAGAAAGTATTTTAAGGTCCACAACACCAAACAACTGTTGTATTTGATGAATTTCCATTTCTCAGATTCTGCCAAACAGACCACCCTTTGTGCTGCAGGTCCAGTGTTTATTACGATCAGAAACATTCTGCAAAGGCTTTAATTCATATTCTTGGGGTCACACACGGCAATCCAGCCTTCCTTGACATCATGAAGATGGCTCTGAATGACAAAAGAATGAGCATAAATTGCTGTGTAAGTCCCAAATTTTAAAAAGGTGACATCTACTGGGATAACTGCATTATTGACGGACAATTACAGAGAAGCATGTTTTACTAAATGGCTGATTTAGTTTTTACCATTCTGGTCAGATGGCTGATTATTTGCCGTCTCCACACCCAGCTTCTGCCGCAAAGACTCCAGTGTCTCACGAGGGATTTCGCTTGAGACGGACTCCAGGTACGTCAGCACATAGCGGTCAGCATCGGTCAGTACAAAGCGGTGGCTGAAAACTAAAAAAAACAGATGAGAGAGACGAGAAAGATGCTGAGAGCTGAGCTTTGAGGTTTTGTCATCTCTTAATTTCCGACTGGAAAATGAAATTTTACCTCAACAATTCTAACATCAGATGCAGCTTGATGCATCTAGAGAGACATGTCAAGGCTCTAATGAACAGAGAGAACGTTACCCTCCACAGTGGCTCCAATAGCAAAGTCTGCAGGTGAGTAGAACTCAGGATTGTCCACTGTAGAGCCCGGCTTGGGGACACGCGTCCTTTCCAGGAATCTGCCGCCGATGATGCCCGAGTTGCGAGCGGGCTTTTCAAAAATACTGATCATGTCATTGGACAGGAAGTAGGACAGTATGAAATGTCGGCCCTCATCCTGGGGATTCGGGGAGTCCTGGAATGTGTAAACACAGAACAGCAGCGAGAGGAGAAATGATGTCCTGTTGTGTATTACTGGATCGCTTCATATGACCAACCAATAGTCAGTCATAGGGTTCACTCACCAGCCTGGCAGTGTAGCGCAGCACTAGGTCGCTGTTTTCTAGCATCTTTCGCAGGTTCTTTTTGGGAGGTTCGGGAATTAACGACAGACAATTCTGGAGAGAGTCTTCAAGTGAGCCAAAACCATTGTAGGGAGGAACCTCCTGGACAGATGTGGGCAATGAGCGAGAAAAAAATGATTTCCAACAGCATAAAGTCACACGCACTCAGGTAATATGGTTTGCATCAGCTTCTCACCCTCTTCCTCTCGTGGAGCATGTCAATCTTCTTTGGTACCTCGATGGGTTTCATCTCCATGTCAGGGTGGTTCTGCTGGTAATACTCTTTAGTGAAGCCATCGCAGTCGTACAGCAGGAAGCGGCGACCCAGCAGCTTCATCGTTTGGCCCAGCTGGAAGT
The DNA here is from genome assembly GCA_037975065.1 of Chaetodon trifasciatus. NCBI lineage: Eukaryota > Metazoa > Chordata > Actinopteri > Chaetodontiformes > Chaetodontidae > Chaetodon > Chaetodon trifasciatus. The sequence goes on along the minus strand of JBBMOE010000007.1, from coordinate 10,213,921 downwards.
CTTTGGGGGAGTAATACTCGTCCACTTCCTCTCTTGAAACCTCCAGCACGCAGCTGGGAAAGGTCTCTGGAAAGAAAGAAGACAACAGCAGCGAGTTAAGTGAATGCAGAGGGTGCTCAGGAGAGGCAGTACAACTGGATGGATGGATGTGCTGCTGAGAAGCACCCCCGGTGGAGCTGCAGCCTCTCACCATACTGTGGCTTAATTTTCTTGGGCAGCTTCTGTCTGCGCATCACAACGGGGAAGGGATCCCGTCCACTGTTGGGTTTATGGACCTCTCTGATCTCCACCATGTCGTCCGCCAGGAAATACTGGATGGTAACATGCCTGGTCTCCCCGAACAGCCAGTCAGTGTCGTCCCACAGGGCAAAGAAATGCAGCACCTGACCAAGGAGAGGTTAGGAGCCTGGAACTAAAGTTGCTCTGCAATGCAAATATTTCCTGCCATCACAAGATCACTTAACTGATTACTCCAGTAGTTTAAAAATACACTTATTTTTAAGTCGCCTTGCTGTTTTTTGCATTTTTAAAAAGAGTGGAGACTGGTATTCACCAACGTGCAGGGCATGGTAGGTATAGAAACTATGTTATCGTATTCCTGCTTCTCTAATGGTTCCCCACTGAGTTTGGAAAGGAGGGAATTTCCTTTACCTTACGATCCATGGTGAGAAACTGGTGCGTGGGGTTTAATTCGGAGGGTGTTGTGTAGACAGGCGGCGGGTTTTTGCGGTGTTTGGTGTAAGGATCCACAGGCATCGGCTCGGGGTCGTTCACAATAATGCCCTCCCTCTCCAAGAAGTCCTACACATGATGAATGAGAGGCACAGGCAGAGAGTATAGAGTGTATTTACGACAACATTTCCATGTTTTTATGTGAGCGAGAGCATTCATACAGGTGAGTGCTGTACCTTTGTAAAAGCGTCACACTGTGTGATGTGGTACTTGACCCCGTACACCTTCAGGTCCATGCCAATGTTGAGGTCTTTCCACAGGTAATGCTCTCCAAGTTCATTCTTTGGCAGACGCTGGCGTTTGAGCCGTTTCCCCTGCGGTATCCCAGAATTCTCCACCGTGGGCTCAATGATGCACATGCTGTCATCCTCCAGGTAGTAGTAAATGACCACAGGGCGCACACGGTTATCTTCATCAGGGGAGTACACGATGTTTTCCTCAAAGTATGCATTGAAGCGTAGCACCTACAAACAAGACAATCAGACAATGATACAGCAAAAGAGAAATCTCCACGTGCAGCTCTTACACTTCTTGGTGTTATTGTACCTTCTGGTTGAGCGCCACGTGAGCTGGGATGAATTCTTTGACCAGGCCCTGGTCACGGGAGCCATAAGTAATGTCTGCTATCTCAAAGGACAAGTCGTTGATCTCCTGCTGGATCAGCTGATCTGACAGAAGAGGATCCTGGCTGATGCCCACAGTGGGGCGACGGGGCAGAGCGTAGCCATTCTTGAAGTACAGCGTCCGGGGACGATGGAAGGCCGATTTCTGCAGACAAAGATCATTGAGGAGGGAGTAAGTTTGTTTGGTACATCACAACAGAAATACACATTTGGGTAGATTAATTATTTTACATTGATGCAGGTGAACTCCACTAAAAGGGCAGTTTTTCTGTAAGTCCTCTGTGCTTCAACAAGTATGTGAGACGTAGAGGTGGTCAGAATAATATGAACACCTGTACATGACAATGTGGTAAACACAACCCTGGAATAAACACCTGAGAGTACTTTATCTCACGTATTTTACTGAAAATAAATTTCAGACTAGCTATGAATGTAGCTCTACTGTGGAAAGAGTCGGGAATATTTGCAAAAAGCATCCTAAATAAGGCCTGAAAGTCACTTAAGACTGCGAGTTAGTCGACATAAAGAAGTGGAGGAATGCAGGAATTACATCTGCATTACAGACAGAAAACTATGGAGCTAACGTTAGTCAGCCTAACGTAACTTAACTTATAAACACCTTAAATTAATCTCGCTAGTTTTATTTCCGTAACGTTACAGACTTTAACTGTATTCTCACCGTTACATCCCGAAAAGTGTATCCTGGTAAAAATGGTAATCCATGGCTATTCCAGTTCCAAGACATTGCTGGTCCTGACGTGTGTTTTTCGACGTCCTCCGCTCAGCAAGACGTTAAAACGGGTTTTACGTTATCGGGCTAATTTGAAGATTTTTTTAAAGGAGGTTTTGTTTGCGCGTGAAACGACACGACGGCTCCGCAGCGGTAAGTTTATGGTATCCATGGAAACGGCACGAGAGCAACGATTTCACAAATAAATATATAAATTTCTGAAATCTAAAACAAATTACGAATGAAAACTCAAGAAAATTTAGTAATGTCAAAACTGGTCAGAAATTGATTGAAAAATATTTAAAAAAAAAAAAAAAAAGTTTTTTTTTTTAATTTTAAACAGTATATCCTTCAATATTTCGGAATGTTTATATTAAGTAAAGCTCTGCGTCGCGTGCAACAATCAATTAGTTATATCTGGAAATGATTTGTCATAAGTATAAATAAATATAATTATTCATACATTCAATTTACAGAAACTGAAGCGCTCCCAATTCACCACCAGGGGGCGAGCAACACCAATAAATCTCACTGACAGACTTCCCACAGTTCATCAAAAACACACAATCTAGTGTTGATGATGATCTTCTTGCACAGTGTTAACTCAATATTTGTAGTATTAGATTATCACGAGATTAGAGCATTTCCTTTTTTCTACAGCACAAACAAAGCACTGTGCACATCTGGGCTGTGATACAAGTGCTGTGAACGTTTTGCACAACATTTACAATGCAAAAACACAACATCAGGAGAAAATGTGCAAGAGCAAACAAAACAGTGGACAAGTTATTTTTGAACACAGTTTATTCCAAGCACAGGAGTCATATTTTGGTCTCACTTTACCAGCTATTGGCACATTGTAATCCCATTCAAATTTAAACACATCTGAAACTGTCTTTATGAAAACTATATAGAGTGTCTGTGTGTATGTGGATGACCCTAATATGTCCTGTGTCCTCTCAGTTAAACTCTCAATCAGGAAAATACCAAGCTTTTTCTGAAAACTATAATAATTTCTATGCTCGAATCCAGGGCAGCACAAACAGAACTGGACTGACAATAGCTTATTTCATTAAACTGGCAACATGGTTGAAGAGACGCGGTCTGCACGTCCTCTGCGAACCTTTTTTCAGTGCTGGTTCCTTCTCCAGACGGCCATGAGCAGCGATCACCACAAGCATCTGGTTTAGCACTGGTGTCTTTGAAACAGGGGCACAGTTGACACAAGACATGAAATCTTTTTTGCAAATCCGCTGGTACAAAATTGCTATATTCTGGTTATGTACATTTACATGTGGGGAGACAACAAGTGCAACGTGTGACAAAGACAGTCAGATTTTACAAATGCTCCACTTCAGCAAAGCAGCAGTAATAGTAAAAGGGAATAAATACAGGATAAGATAAATTTGAGATATCCAATTGATAAACCATTTGACTACTTACGGAGTTAAACACCAGCTGCACTCTTGACAACAGTGACTTAATAGCTAGAGAAGGCACTGCACTGTGAATTAAACATACTGTATCAAAAATAAGGTTAAATCGCTAAACCTCTTTGAGGCTCTTTATATGATATTTCTAACTCTTTTCTTTAAATGCTGACATCGCTGTTTAAACGGGCCGATCCCCTTCTTTAGGAAATACATCAACCAAACACAGAAACACTAGGATTGCATCCCTGAGGTGCCAGACAACCTTCGCCAAGTATAAAAATATCTCATAATAAACCATACTTGAGAACAAAAATACACAACATCAATAAACTATTAAATATTATAAAATAGATTTCATAAGGGTTGAGATGAATTCCCCCCAAAAATATCTTTTGGTTTTATGAAGTTCAAAAGGCAGCGTGGTTATTCACTGTGGAGAGATTGTCTTACATTGTCCCACTGTCCGAGCTCATGTCTTCCTGCTTCATGCTGCAAAGTCCACACTTGAATACTGGAGGGCGCTGGGCTTAAAGCTCCAAGTGTCAGAGTCTTCTGCAGCTGCCTCACGTTCTGCATAAAACAGCCCCGTCTGAGGCCTTGGTCCTTCAGTCATGTCGTCTCTACAGGCCTGTGTGTGTCTAAGGCAGCTAACCCATAAATCCCCACTTCAAAAAGGCCTGTTGAGGTCACGGGCGAGGCAGTGTAGCCTTTCACCCCTCGCTTCCGGCAGAGAGAGGCGGCTAAGAGGTGAGCTTACCATGCAGAGCGGGAGCTTATTCTCGAGCTGAACGGGGTACAGCTTATGATACCCGGAGGAATATGCAAACCAGCAGAGAGGGAGGACTTTCTTTGCAAGTCTGAGTCACTTCTGCATGCTTGCTTGTAAAGCTTCATAAGGGTCTCTCGCCCCTCTCCAACCCAAGTGCGTCCTAAATTTTTGTTCAAGTCATTCTAGATAATAAAAGCCCCTCAGCAGTCCTCAGTAATACCGGTTGAGGCTCCGTGTCCCGGGGATGTCCGGCTGCCCGTTCATCCAGATCTCCCGGATGATCCGCTCCCTCTCCTCCAGCCTCTGCGCTCTCTCCAGCTCTTCCGCCGACGTGAACACGTTCATGTTAAGCGTGCGTTCGAATCGCCGGTGCCGCCGCGCCGACAGGTCCGAGGTGGTGTCCCAGTCCGAGTCCGAGTCGCTGGAATCTGAGGACGAGTCGGCGGGGCGCGCTCGTTTCTTGGCGGGAGGCCGCTGGCGGGGCTGGCAGTCGGTGCGACAGGAGATCTGGACCACCAGGGCGAAGAGGGTGAGGAAGAGGCCCAAACACACGCCGCAGACGAAGAAGAGCGCTGCCCTCTCTGGGTGGTCTGTCAAGAGGGGGGGAGTGCTAGGTTTAGTTGATTCTTACAGAAAACATGTCAAACATTTAATTGGATCTTTGTGACTGATGTTGGGTCTCTTTTATTTCCCTCTGACCTGTTCAGCCTGCTTTGTTATGAAATATTTCACTTGATGGCTCACTCTCTCTAATGAACACTGACCGCACACTTCCAGCTCACATTACTCACTTCCTCAGCTGGGTGCTTTGGTTTGGCCAACATGTCTGCTAACCCCGACAGGTCCTGCACTCCTCCTTCCCCTGGTCTTCAGATATGTCTTTCTACATGTTGTTAATGCTGGTTAATGTGTCCCACCACCTCAAGCTCCAGGTGGGCAAGACTGAGCTGCTCTTCCTCCTCGTCCTCCTCTCAGTAGGACTTTTCTTTCATGACTTTCTTTCAAGTGACACCTGTTCCATTCATCTTTGGTCTGATCCTACGAGGCCCTTCATCCAGCCTTTCTTTTCATTTTAAGGTTTTAACACCATTAGACCCTCAGACAATTGTTCATGACCCTGCACACATTATAACAGAAACTCTTTCAACTGTTCTAGTCTCATAAATATGGATGCAGTGCAAGTGCAGAAGGAAATTCTTCACCCTTCGTCTTGGTCCCAACATGTGCTGACCTCCCGCAGATTTCAGTATTTTTCAATATTTTCCACCACTTTGATATCTTAGCACTTTTTATATGTTATAGAGGAGACTTTTATGACTAATAAACATTTGTCAGGTTTTCTGTTGCAGTGTGTGGTGGGTTCACTCCCCCTGAACAGGATCAACTGCAAAGATCAGTAACACATGTTTTAAACAGACTCAGTTTAGATTTTTAAGTCAACACTTAAAGGTCATACATTATTTTGATTGGTGTAATATTCCTCAGTAAAATACAGTCTATAAATGCAGATCTTAAAAGTTTATGGCAGCTTATATGTGAGTTCAGAGCTCAAAGTTGAGCTATCTTTAATTACACATTCCAGTGCATGCACTGTATGTTTATTTGACTGCATGACGAGCGCATTTCACTATGTAGAAACTGTTTATTTGAGGTAATCGAGCAGGAAGTACCCAAACTACTGCAGCGTCTGTGCTAGCAGCTGGCTGAAGCAGGTGACTGACAGTGTGTGTTGTGTGTGTATGCAGCCGTTTATCTCTGCCACACATCTGCATTCCTCTGGCCCACATCTACCCACCTTTCAGTCCCAGGAAAAAGGAAATGGGGGATATTACCCAAAAGATAGCCACACACGTACCACACATGAAAGCGTGCACTCAAACCCTGAAGTCACTTACTCTGAGAAGTAACCTCCCTGCTTCTTGTGATTGGATGTCACACAAGATTTCATGAACGTTGTCTTACCTGATATGTAAGTGTAGGCGGCCAGTGCGTTGCTGATGAGGGCCATGCTGGTGCCAGAGGTGGAGTTGATGATGGGATTCACGCCTGGGGGCTGCAGTGGCCTTTCTCCTCCTCCTCCAGCCTCTGAAAACTTCTCCTCGTTGGGGTTTGTCTCCCGAATCTTCTTCCTATCTGCAAGATACGACGGAGCAGGAAAGTTCAGTTTAACAGCACAGAGCAGAGGAAAGTGGGTAGATCATTTAGCAGATGTTTTTTAAATGTTCCACTTGTAGAACATGACTGAAGAATGAGATCCAAATCTGTGGGCCTACATGCAATGACACACCAGGAGTGGGCTCATTACCGCATGTACAGTCAGACACTGACGGCGGTGGTTGGGTCATTTACAGTAAAATAGGAGCGTATTGTCTCTGAGGTATTGTGACTTCAGCATGCAGACCACTGAGTCATCTGCAGCCTCTCAGCGGTTTTCAGTTTTTAGTAGATACACTTCTGTAAAAAGATGCATCACGCATAAAGACACACACATGTTCACGGAGAGCTGTGTGATTCAGATGATAACACAACATCCGCTTCTGTCAAATTCATTCTGACTCAGGCCATTAAGAAACAGAGCACCACATGGGAAACGTTTGCACTTTGGCAACATTTCAAACCCCCCCCCCCCCCAAAAAAAAATCTCAAAAACAGTCTATTTATAGATGGGAACAACTGTTTCCTCCTCTGGATTTTCATCGTTGTACGACTCCTCTCAGTGTTTACATGCTGGCTTGTGTGGAGCGGAGGAGTTGAGATCAGAGAACAGAGTGATTTCATTCCTCAGACACTCATTTTCTGAGCACAGTCGCCTAACCTGAAGTGGATTTAAGTGGGTTAGTGTAACTACTGTAACTGTAGTTCTATGAATAAGCGATGCGTCACTGAGGAAAAAAAAACAACGTGTAAGCTAAAAACAAACAGGACCGTTCAGTCCAGTGACCTAAGCCTCAACTCTGGGCGCATGTGTGCACAGTCATATTTACATGCTTGATTTCTTGTCAGTGTAGGTAAGCATGCTTCGGTGAGCTGTCACACACACCAGTGACCTCTAATTGCAGAGGCTCTAAGGTGTGTCAGGCTTCTCTTTATCTGATAAATGCAGTTTAGGCTGGAATTGCTCACCGGGGAGGTAAATGTTTCCACCTGGGCCCACTGCTGTGGTGCACAAATCAGCCAACATTCAACCAATAGACCACAAACTCTCTTCCTACCGTACATAAAAATAAGCAGATGAATCAGCATGTTGATCATATATTTTTTGCACAAGGTGAAATCATTACTAATAATCCAATTACTATATAACATTAGTGATTCCTGCATCTGTGGCAGACATAACTGGAACTGGGTAGTTAAAGCTGGGTTTACAGTATACATCATGGCTGAAGGGATTAAAAAAAACAGCACTTTAGTGAAAGAAAATTCCAAGAAGAAGACATCTCCATTGTGGCCAAACAGTCTCTGGGAACTGCAGTGCAGAAACGCCACAGTAACAAGCAGTTAGGACCAAAGATGGAGACAATAAAAAGTCTGGATCTTGTGGTTTCTGACTTTAACCTCCTTGGCCTTTCTAATGGGTGGGACAGTTTCTACAGAACCATCTCGTCCTGCCAAGTCGCGTCAGAATTCACTCAGGTTTATTTTAAATTCTAGACGAGATCCTGACGTTTTCAGAGATACAAATAAATTAGTTAGAGGTGGATGAGATACCACCCTTATATCTGTGTGATAAATACAAAGCTGGAGCCAGTGGCTGATTAGCTTAGCTTAGCTTAGCTTAGCTTAAAGACTGGAAAATGGCAGAAACAGCTAGCCTGGCTCGGTCCAGAGGAAACAAAACTGAACTACCAGCACCTCAAAAACTCCCCAGTTAACATGTTATATCTTGTGGTTGTATGGGGGTTACGTGCTGGACTTTGGAAACCCAGTGATTGTCTCCTGAAGTCACTGTTCTCAGCTGAGAAATAGTTCCTCATATGTCCCCTGTCCTTCTGACAGAGCCAGGATAACAGTTTCCAGTCTTCGTGCTAAGCTAATTGGCTATTAGCTGTAGCTTCATATGTATTTTCTCATCTCTATTTCAAAATGTGGAACTATTCCTTTAAGACGCACGGTATGTGAAAGTATGAAACTGGTGACCCAGCTGTTTAGTCAACTGGCAACATGCTGGTCAAGCAGAAAGATCAAATCTGTTTCTTTATGCGCAGCCTTTTGTCGAGCTGAAAAATAAACAAACACCAATGAGACGAACGAAGCGAGAAGATCAGGACACCGACAGTGTGTTTACAGTAAAATGTTTCTTGTTCCGCCTTCATGTTCGTCCCTCATGTCCCTTCTTCTTGTGTTTCATCCCCTATCAGTGCATCGCAGATGGAAACAGGTTTTTCTAGACGGTGCGAGGAAGTGAAGCCATTCATGCGTCAGGAGCCGTCAGCACAGCGGCACACATCTCCTCTCCGCTCCCTCTCTTAACTCCACACTCGCTCGTCCGTCCTCCTAATTAGTCCAGAGCTGGTAGCCGAGCAGAGCGCTGAACGTGCTGGACGCGGGCCACCATTCCCCATGAATAAAGCTTTGTTTAAGTTTCTGACCTCGCTGGCGTCTCCTGTTTTTTCACCCTTTCATTTCATTGTTCTCGCGCTGTCTTCTCCCTCTTTCCCTCTATGGGACTTTGACCATATAACACTGATTTAGACTGTGGTCACATGTAAGTGCAATCACTGGAACGCAGTATATTTTTAAGACTGATGATCATAAATGGTTCAAACCGATGGCTCTGCTCGGATACATATGGAAACAGTTGAACCCGTGTGACTTTAAGTACATATATATACATACATACTTGCCCTGACTTGAGACCTGAATTACTGTTTCTCCTGATGCCTGGGAGGCCTTGGGACTGTTTAGTGTTAACTGCTCTCCATGGGAGGCTGCGAGTGTGTGTCAGTGTGTGTGAGAGTGAAAATGCTTATATCCTCACCTGGGACAGTGTCAGGGCTTTTGACTGAGCTCCCCTCTGGAGGGCTGTCTCCCACTATGTTGGGGTCATGGGCGCTGGGCGGAGGGGAGTACACCGGCGGTCTGGGTCCCTGCTCCTGGAGCAACTTCTTTGGGACTTTGAAGAGGAGGATGAGGGGAGCAAAGAAGGGGAGTTTGGGGATGAGAGAGTCAAAGAAAGACACATAGAAGATAATTAGCAGCTGATTGTGTTAATTTCTCAGACATTTCACTGAAAAATGAAAGTGAAAATAGTTGAACTCGGTGTAAATTGTGACGGGACAGAGTGCAGAAGTTGTAAACAGCAAGACGGCCGTGATTCACACGCTCCTCCTGAACATGCACTCTGATTCCCGAAAGTTATGCCGCCCCCTCCTCCTCCTCCTCCTCACCTCTCCACATCCCCCAACCTCACAGTGTCCTTTGAGTCAGGGAGTCTGCACTCTTTCCCCCTGACACAAACCCACAATGCAGTGGGCTATACATTCCTGCCCGCTCACATGTGGTTTTGGAGGCCGGGCCACGCTCCGGTCACCGTGTTCGTCTGCCCTGTCAGATCAGGGGTGATTTAAAGCTCAGCAGATGACTGCCTGTCCAGCTTTCTCTCTCTCTGCCGCTCTTGCATTTTCATTGCTCTGCACAAACAAACAGGCAGCGACGGATAATCAGCTGCCCGCTTTTGCTGACATCAGTAGCACTAATAGTGAGACTGTGACATGTGATTTAGGGTAAAAATGGACCGTTTGTTTGAATAAACACGCTGATCAGATTTCCAGAGGCAGTGTTTTGGCAGCGGTCCAGGAGTCGATCAAAGTGCAGGAAGCAGCAGAGCAGACCCCACAAAGCTCCCCTCCTCTGGAGACGTGGATGAGGCCGTCCTCACCAGAAAAACGACCGTACAGGTCGACCTTGCAAGTGGGTTATTACAACCCATATTTACATCTATCATTAGGCGCTGACCTCCAACGGCTGGAGTAACTATGACAGGAGCAAAGCAGGAAGTCAGGTGATATAAAGAGAAAGAAAGTCTGCATATGGAGGACGGTGGGGTGGATGGATCAAACAGGATATTCGCAGAGAAGACTATTGTTCATGTCAACGTTGATCAATTTTAAGCAACATATCATACTTAGGTCTTTGGCGCTTTCACCTGAGCAAACTGCGACGTGAGCACGAAGTTTCAGTACAACGAAGACCCGCCTACAAATATCTCAACGGCAAGGAAGGAAGCGGATGAACAAATGAAAGGGAGAGGCTGTGTTTGCTAATTGGAGCATGCATGTACACTAAACCAGAGCATTACTGGAAACAGTCATTGTCATCAGCCATGTAAACAGCCTTTTTTTGGGCAAGAACCTGAATACTTTGTGCATGTAAACGCAGCCAATGCGAGCAGTGACTGATTAACTTCATTAAGAAAGAGCCTTGCAAAGTCACACACTTGTGCTCTCTAGCTGATTTTGCCATGCATGTTATATTATCATCTGCCAACTGAACAGAGGGAGCTGTAGGGAGCAACGCACATGTGAGAGGAGTTTCTGATGCTATCTTACTGCAGCCAATCAACAAAGCTGGTTTACTGACAGACATCAAAGAGCTCCGCTGAATCTGGTTCCAGCTTTTTGCTTCTCTTCATGCCACGAGCTAAAGGGCTGCTGCCAGACTAATAGAAGCAGCAAATGATTTCTCATTCCTCAAATGTGCTCCGACAGCTTCGCCTCACTGCATCAGCAGAGTTCAAATGGTGGCAGGTCGCGCGCCCGTTGTGGAAACATATACTCTTACATTTAAATACCTGCCTGTAATTGCATCATCTCGTGTGGCAAACCGCACCAATCTGTCGCCTAAATACCTTAAAAAACCAAGAACTTGAAACCCCGTTTTAGCCAGGTCTGGTTGGCACAAACTAAATAAACAGAGCTCTCCACATGTGGAGGTGAAAAAGGCAGAGAGATGAAGAAATAGGATTCAGCCTGGCAGCTCCCCCTGTCCCTCCTCATCAGCCTGACACACTAATCATGGGTCTTAAAACTCCCCCACTGCCACGCTGCCACCATCCCCACGCCACGCCCTGATTACAGCCCTCTGATTGGACATAATTGGCTGCACATGTGGCCCAGGGTCACAGCTGAGAGACGCCACGATGTGACACACACACTTTTTTTTTTTTTTACACAATTAAGGAACATATTTCTGAGATACACCCTTGCATACAATGCCCTCAGCAGATGCCTGCGCAGGACACATATAGACGCAAATCCTGGCACACACACACAGTCCAACACACTTGTTTACCATCAGAATATCTAACAGCCACCTCTTGTGTTATGTTTTTCTATGGGCTTACTTTGTTGGCAAGAGCGAGTACAGTACAGCAAATGCTGTTTGTCTAAAAATAATTGTCAAAAAGCTAAAAGCTCTCGAAGCAAACGGCCGCAAACCACGCGTAAGGAGCCAAGCAGTAAAAAGTGTACCAGTAAAAGAGAGAAAGAGGGAGAGAGACCGCGGACATAAATCACACTCTGCAGCCTGCATTATAATGGCACGGTCACATGAACGCATGGCAAACGAGCCCTCGCAATTCTTAATATAACCTCCACGAAATGGGACCCGTGCCATCGCTGTACCTCTCAGATTGCTGGATCGCCACGGGGAGCGAAGATACGAGGCGGGAAAAGAGTGCCCATAACAATGGGCTGTGTTTACACTGGCAGAGCCCGGCTTTGTTTTCACTCGGCTCCGCGGGCCAGAGTGTGTGCGTACGTGCGTGTCCGTACGTGTGTGTTTGTGGGCCATGTGCTGACCGCTGCAGAACACAGTCGGGACAAAGCCCCTGTAAGCCAGAGGGGATAGAATGAAATATTAAACCACGCTAAATCTGAGATGAGATCAGACCTGGGCCAATAATTTGACCAGACTTTAGCCTTTATGAGTACACACGGGGGGCTGCTGGGGACTAAATATTTTGAGGATTGTTTGAGGGTATTCTTTAACACGCTCTGAGATTTTGGCCTTTAAAAAGATCGAGCTTAATCTACATTTTGACTGTCTGTGACGCACTCTAAGCTGTCTTAATGTGGTGACCGTCATCTGAATTATCATGGGCGAAGCAAAAGTCAAGAATTATATGAGCCGGGACAGGGAGTGTGTGAGAAACTGTAAAAAAAGAGTGTGTACAACACACACTTTTGACAGGAGATGGGATTTGTTTGCAGCTACGTGAAGAGAGTTCCAAATCTGATATCCACTGCTTGACAAAATTAATTATGTAGTGGATAAGTGTTCAGTTGACAAAATGCATAACACGTCGGGTAGTAATTTCCCATTAAAGGGGCATTAAGCATTTTGGAAAAAAGGGTGTGCTGAAGCAGTGTGCTGGTATATGTGTGTAAGAAGTCTGAGCAAAAGCGTCTGGTTTCAATCAGCACACAGCCAGTGCCGACTTAATCTACAACATTAAAGTGCTGTCTAAGGCCCGGCATTCACTTCATACACACACACACACACACACACACACACACACGCACACACACACACGCATAGAGAGAAAAGGCAGTGCCTCAGAAACTCAAATCAATGTTTACAGACACACTTAAAGTCATAAAAATGCTTTTTATTCTGCTTCAGCTCTTTGCCGTTTCCCACTCAAACACCACACAGAGAAGCATGCAGCCATCTGCCTGCTCACGTTCACGAGCCCATCCACACACACACACACACACGCACACACACACACACACACACACACACAGCCATTTTTCACGTAGCTAATGGCATTCCTGCAGAACAACATGCAAGGTGAATAGGGCAGGAGCTGAAGGTGTCGAGATTGCATTCCTCCTCTGCCTCCTCCTCCTCCTCCTCCTCCAACCCCCAGCGTAAAGCCCTAACAGCATCCAGCTGACAGTAGCTGATTGGACTCGAGTGTGTGTGTGTGTGTGTGTGCATGTGTGTGTGTGAAAGTTTGTGCATGCAAGAGATGGAATGTGTATTCATTACACGGAAAAAAATTGTGTATTGTTTAGACGAGGATGGCACAGTAGAGGGATGTGAGTGTGTGTGTGTGTGTGTGTGTGTGTGTGTGTGTGTGTGTGTGTGTGTGTGTGTGCGTGTGTGTGTGAGTGAGTGGCTGAGCCAATCGGAGGCATTACCCTCGTGTTTATCTTCCCCTAAATGAAAGCACAAGCGCGACCTCACACTGTGCAAAATGAACGGATGCATGCAGTGTGTACATATCTAAACGTGCTTGCGTGACCGCGAGCGTTTGTGTCACAGGACATGATTAACACACTCATTCTGGTCTTGTGTATACAAAGTGGACCAGGTTTAAGGTCTGGTAATGTGAACTCTATCGAGGGACCGGTGGTCTGAGCTGAGGGCTTTTTCTGGTTCTGCTCCATTTTTATGTTGGTTCGGGCAATCTACCTATTCTACTACTTTATGAGGTTTTGTTCTGTGTGTGTGTGTGTGTGTGTGTGTGTGTGTGTGTGTGTGTGTGTGTGTGTGTGTGTGTCTCTACTCGAGAGTTACAGCATACACTGGGACTGTGGTAACCTTAAAGGAGCCTTAAAGGAGCATACCGGTGGCTTTCAAAGTTTTAGCTCATTAACTATAAATGACATCTGATTTACATGATCTGTCTGCAATTTCCCATAAGTTTTAAATTTAATTCCCACCTTCAAGACAGCCATTGATTTACTTTCTTTTTACTGCATTAAACAAAGCACAAGACATGTAGAGAAGTGCCTTTTTCATCTAATACTGCAGCCATAAAAGCATCGGGGGCTTGGATCGGCCAGTGTGAGCATCTTAGCGCTTCGGTGAATACAGATACAGAACATATGGATGATATTTTAACATACTTGTCTGACAAATTTAGACATACTTTAGGGAACAGTTAAGGGGAAAATCAAGAGGTTGAAATTATAAAAAAATGGGAATGAACCAGTAGGCACGCTGCCATCAATGTGTCCTTAAGCAAGACACTTAATCCACCCAAAAGCCCTCCTGGAGCTAATCAAAGGCCGCTGGTGGAAAACTGGCTATGTTAGGAAGTTGGGTACAGTGGTTGTTTGTAATTGTATGAATGAGAAGCAGGCACAGCTCAGAAAACCTTTACAAAACATTATGAGAACCAAGCCTCAAATCCTGGAGATCCAGGAAAAGTTCAGCTTTGTCTTCTGGCCCAGATGCATGAATGCTTAATCAAATCAGCGGTCTCAAGTTATCCAGTCAGCGTGGATTGTAGAGGCTAGAAAAGCCCTTAGCTGGCAGGAGCTTCTTATGACAAGATCTCTGTGTTAAGGAGGCTTGTGCTCATGCAGTATTCTTTAATATAACACAGTTCTTCTGTATGACGTTCACGCAAAGCGAGACATACATAGCTGGATGGTGACACAGTCTTAGTGAGGGTTGGGAGTGCATTCCAGGATGGAGAGAGTGGAACAGCTCAACCCCCAATCCTGCCTCACTGAGCCCCCTGCCCTACATTCAGCTGCAAAGCATAGACATTTTTTTCCCCCCATTTACTTTAATGGATAACACACATCCCTCTGCTGTGAGACATCCACAAATGCAAATGTATGCACACACACACAGAGATGCCACAGCATGGGTCCTGAACATAATCACTCTCACTTCACCACAGCCATCAGTTATGCTTCAAAATCCCAGCTGTTTTGGCTATTTAAACACTGCTCACACACCGCACATGTGCACGCGCGAACACAGACACAGTTGGTGTTATTAACATAGATGCAGAGACAGGAATAGATGCTCTGCTGACAGTGTGGGGTCAGAACAATCAGTGAGAAAATCACTCAGTTCTGGAGCTCACCCTCAGACCCCACACAGACACACTGATGTCTTCAACACTGGTAATATCCACAGCCGCAGTCGCAGCTTGAAATATGTGCAAACGGGAGGTGCCGAGCATGATAATCACGTTACACAAGCACGCATCCATTCCCTCCCTGATTTTTATCATCAGTGAATCAAACCTAAGCGTCTGATGGTCGTTTTGTTGGCCGGTAATATCACTGACTGTCAGTTTGCATCTGTCTAACTCTGTGGTTACTGGCTGAAAGCTTGCAAAAATCAGTAACTACAGCTTCCACAGCTTTGCTGGAGTATCTTACAAAAAAGTGCCCAGATGTAAAATTGTAATAAACTGTAAACTGTCACTGCTATATATCTAAAAGGAGTCCTTACTGTAATATAAATCTGAAAGTCTTCTTTCCACACTTAAACATGACCTGTGATCCTGCCCGCTTGAACGCTGCCCTCAGATAGCTCTAATGTTTGTGTTTCCACGTCTTTATCGGCTGGACGTGGGAGAGGCGGGTCCGCTGCCGAAGTCAGCGCGGCCTCATCATTATCTGATGTTCCACTGGGTCAACAAGGATGAGCCCAACGCTGATTCATCAAACCATGCCGCCCGCCTAAACTCACTCCTTCATATCAGAGTTATGAGGTAATGGGATGCTGAGTTTTGATTGGGTCAGAGAGCTGCTGAGGTCGTCAAATGACTTGTGAAAACAGCCAAGACAGAGATGGTCATTTGTTGTCGCTGCCGTGGAGCAGAGAGAGAGAGCAGATAGCGGCAGGACTTGTCGAGATGCAATCATGCCAGAAATAAAGGCTGCAACATTCAACAAGCATGTTCCAACATATGTCACGGCCGATCTAAACAATGGTGCTATCTTTAGCGGAGGGCAACAACTGGTCGTACACAGCAGTTCATAAAATCAACACTTGGCAGCATTAACGTCTACTGGGACCTGAGGAATGAATGACATTTTAGTGGGAGATAATATACCATTAGCTGAAAGTAGCCCAGTTCTTTCTCCACCACTCATACCAATACGTAGGTTTACCTTTTCTGTGCAGTCACCTTTGTTGATGTGAGACAGTTACAAGCGTTGAGATGAATGTTGACCGTCGACATTGTTTCTCTGTCAACCTCATGCACGGTTGAATACATCAAAAGGCTTCTGATGAGGCTTCTGATTGCTAGTGACTGACAAAGCTCTGAAGTGACAATAAGGTGGAGCAAGGTTCATTCACATCTCTGGTATGTGTTGTGCTGCCCTGATTAGATCATAATGTGACTGTCTTTCTATATAGCAAGAGAAAACACCTAGAACACATTATGATGGTGGTGTACTGTCCAGTAGGTGTTGGCGGACTGATACCGAAGTATCCATACCACCTAGTCCTGTTTTGAGTAGCCATGCTAGCGTCAATAATACTGATACTAAAACAATGTTAGCTCCTCTGCTGCTGTTGTGTGAATGCATGCAGCAATCATTAGCTTAGATAATGCACACAATTAGCATTTGTTACTGACTAAAAACACTTTTAACACAGTGGAATGGTTGGTTAGAAAGTTTCTGTGATTCTGGCCTTGGTGTTACTTAGTATTGGCTCAAAATCTAATTCTGTGGCATCAACCATCCCCTAATAACAAGAAAGATGTGGTTTCTGTTGAGACACTTGAGATAGAAACCAGTAAAGATGACGAACAAAATGTGGAAAATCAACTTTCACTATTGATTAACCGATCTATACTCGAGTTCAGACCAAAACAACTGAACCAAGACCCCTTGGAGGAAGCGGTCTTGTTCCCAACCGGACCACAAATTGTGGAGCGGTTCGTTTGTGGTGGGAACATGATCCGATCCAACTACAAGGCACACTCTGTAAGTTTGAGCAAACCGTCAAAAGCCTCAAAAATGATAAAGTACGTATGTGCCTTAAAAATGTAACTGAAGCAGGAACTTCACTGTGATACAAACTCTAAACTCAAGATTCACTTACTAACATCACACAACTTCACAATTCAGAAGGTTATCACATGATCGAAGTGCAATATCCAGTCACTAAATAAGAAAGCAAATACAACATTAAATGAGAAGTCATGTTATCAGCGATGTCTACAGAGCAATGAGTGGACGAGAACGAGTTGGTTAAAAATAACTTATGACAAGCTCTGATTCACTCTGTCCAATAACAGAGAATCTTCATGAGGTTCAGGTTTAGGTCAGCACCTAACTAACAATGGGTTCTTTGATAAAGCTAACTACTTCACAGAACCTAATTGAGAGGCACAGGGACACATAAGACGAAGACAAAGGTGTGGTTGTGGCATTGTGACGTACATGTGCTACCCCAAATCCTAAAAAGACTGGGAAAGATGTGGAATGCTCCAAAAACATCTGTTTGGATCATTCCACAGGTAAACACGTTCATTGGTAACAAAAAAAACCAACTATATCAACTAGTTGGGCAGTAAAAACTGTTGTGAGGTGAGTTTTACCACAGAGCTTAAGCACGGTCGAGATACGGCCACAGCATGAGTCACATGCAGTGTTTAAGACCCTCTCCACAACAAACCGGCTTTTCAGTAAACAGCAGACATGACCAGATTAGATTACGACCCATTGTACAAAATGACGGAGGATATACTCATCGCAAAATAACACCGTAGAGTCTGTTTTAGCATCTGTGTGTCATTACATGCTCTGTGATTTGATGCATCCATCGCTCCCTCTTTATCATTTTGGTAAAACACTACCACCTGCCTCATATCGTGCTTGTCTATCATAGGTGCTCCTGTGCCCTGTCATTGTCAGGTAATTAGACAGGGCCTGAGTGAGAGTGAATCACAACCAGTAAAGTTCTGTCTACGTTATTCCTTTCCTCTTCCACAGAGAAAGAACTGATGAAAACCTAAGCAGTATGTGGGAGCTGGCGTGTTCAGATGTGTATAAGAAAGGGAGGCATGTTTTTTCTCCATGTGTTGACAGGGCGCTGGGCCGTATTAGTGGTCAGGCCTGGACAGAGGTAATGATGGAGAGGTCTGGGTCAGCCTAAGTGTGTCATCACCACAAATATACATGGCACACACAGACAAGCATAATACCTACACCTTGGTATTGTTTAATGCCTGACTTGCAGTACTGATATGAAAGTTTTTCATACCTTCCTTTGAGAATAAGCACAAATGTGATCAAGCGCTTGATTCAAGCAATGTCTGATACTCAGTACTATGAACACATTTCAGCTAGTCCCAAAAAAAGCACTGAGGTTTGATAGCCAGCCCCGCACTGGGCTGATCCTGTCCCATCTGAGCAGACTTTTGACATTATTCTGCTATGAGCTATTATTAGAACCACCTCCGAAAATAGACTTTAGCAGGCGGGCGCTATCACGGGCTACACAGAGCAGCTGGTTGTGATCAAGAGAGAAGACAAAGGGTGATGAGAGAGGAAGAGAGAGGAGAAGAACCTGCATAAACATTTCCTTTCTCCCCTTATGGCTTGGTTTTCTTGGCATACAGGAGCCTTGGATACATGTAGTGCACTAGCTGGGTTTCTTACATACGCACACACACGTGTTGCAATTGTGCAGACTTTCCACGTAAATAGCAGTACTCTTACAGGATCCAACTCCAATTTTCAGAAACTCAAGTGTCCCACGTGGATGCAACGCTTTGGCACTTCCATCTGAAGACTTCCTGGGCACAGCTGGTTATCTGTTTGTCCTGCTGTGTCCTGTCTTCTTCTTCTTCTTCTGCCCCTGTCAACTTAGACGTGGTCTAAGCTGAGCTACAACAGATGCAGATGCATGTCCTCAGGGTTAAGAGTGGAGAGTGAAAGAGCATGAGAGAAACAGACAGAGAGAGGAGTGACAGACACAGAGGGTACCAGAGACACTTTTACAACGGCCTTTAAAACAAACACCTGCTGCCGTGGCTGAAGCGCCTGGGGAACGTAAGGGATCCTGCAGCCTGTAGGCGCATGGCTGTGATTAGATAATGAAACTGAGCAATCAGAGCTACACACTGTCTCTCAAGTCCTCAAGTCTCAGTTAGATATACTGCATGAGCACAAGGAAATGCACAACTCAAACATGCAGCCAGGGCTGTAGTGGAGGGTAAACATGCACAATGTTTATACCGCCAAGGCCAAATGTCCTATTGCACAACGTTAACAAAAGTGAAAAGCAATTCATGTATCCGCCCTGTGATTCGGATGTGCTCCAAAATTTAAAGGGTTCGTCCTCAGCCAGTGCGACATCCTTCCACCAAGTTTCATGAAGATAAGGCCAGCAGTTCTTCCATAATCCTGACAAAGAGGCCAACAATCCGACAATCATCAAACCGAACCGAAAACGTAACCTTCGCGAAGGTAATAACTCTCTACGCAACAGGAATCTAACCCCTGTCGCAGCTGGGAAGATGTGTCTTCTCAATCCCCAGGCCAGCCTGCAGTATTTTCATTCCAGCTGTGCTGTAAATCTCTCTGCTATCAAACGGCTGTAGTAGCCCTCCGACACTGGGCCAACTGTAGCTTATAGAGTTAGAAAATGCAATTTGATCTACGGCGGTTGTGTCTTTTTTCAAACTGGATGGCTGTGGGGGGTTTGGTGCAGATTTGACGTGAGGCAGACTCACACAAGCATAACCTGACACACGGGTCAACACTTGACACTTTAACTTGCACACACATTAGGCAGAACACCTTTCCAGCACAAATATTCAGCCCTGAGACAGGGAAAGACAGGAAGTAAGAGTGGGAGGGATGGAAAGAGATGGAGAGAGGAGAAAAATGATGGCTCACACTGAGGCCTGATCAGCTTTAACCCAAGCAGTCCAACATATTTGTATCTATTATGTCAACGACTTGAGTTTAGCACTTGGAGAGGAGAGAGATGAGGAACATGCAGACAGAAATTTAAAGTAATAGTTCAACATTGTGAAAAATAAGCTTATTGGGTATCTTGCTGAGAGTTTAGATTAGCAGGGAGTAGTTCCCAGGCAACCAATGGGGACTCCAGGAAGTTCCTGCTCCCTGCCAAGAAAGAGTCTCATAACCCCCCGTCAAACAGCAAATGGTTGTTTTTAGACTTTAGTTTTTCGGATTCGGATTAGACAAATGAGATGACAAGTTAATTAGTGAGCTTTAGAGCTGCTGGTGTTTGGATTTTGTTATATTTGGACAGAGCACCGCAAGCTGTTTCCTCCTAATTCCAGTCTTTACGCTGAGCTAAGATAACCTCCTGACTCCATCTACATATTTATCTTTCAGACATGGGAGCGATATCAGTCCTTTTGTCTCGCAAAATGTTGAAGCATCCCTTTAAATATGTGCTAATGAATAATAACAATTGCAACAATCATGCACTTTAAGATTATACGCAGCATATTGTGAGATGGTTCCGGCAGGGTCAAGGATATGCTAACGTTGTGTGGAGTCAGAGATTAGACTAGAAGCATTCTTCAGAGGTAGAAGACCACCCATGAATTCATCAGCACTGACCTTTATAGGGCAACTGTCATATTAACACTGACAGGCATTTTATTAGGCAAATGAAAGAGTAGAAACCTCGTGATCAAAACATAGAACATGTGGTTGTGTGTAACATTTCTGAGGTGGGTCTGTGGGTCCTTAGAAACTCTTTGTACTTTTATCATGCAAGAAATCACATGCAGTTATTGGAACCTTTGTTCTGACATGTCTACTGTTTCTCTGTCGATGGCGGTATTTTTATTTTTGTTCTCGAACTGTTATTAACTGCATTCATCCATAACAAACATCTCAGAGAGCGCACAGATTTTCTGTGCAAAGAACCACATTGTCCACCAACTTTGGTGAAAAGGGCTTAATTAACTCCACTTAAATGCATTTTATTTAACAAGCAAAATGCTACTTCCCTATGATACGTCAAACAGCTCTTGGCGGTCCACTGGAAAAGCAGCCTACTCTGACCTGCAGCAGATCAGAGCCCTGATGAGTGTTTGCCTTCATCAGGAAGCTATCAAAAATTTGGGATGCACAAAAGTAGCATCCCCGAAATCTGACTGGTTTGGCTGAGGCTGCAGCCAGACCTACAGAGGCCTGGATCCACAGTGGCCTCGCTAAACAAACATAACTTGGAGGTCTGGCTTCGCTTTAGCTGACGAACGTCATTATGCACATCGATTAAAAACAAACACACTGGCAGAGAGAGGCGTCCAGCTTTTCAGTGTGGGCGTATGGGTGGAAAATCCCCATCTGACAGGGTGAGACAGGGGAAAAGAGAGTGAAAGAGTGAAAGACAGAGACTAAGACCTGAAGCTGCTTTTGGCCGATGGACAGGACAGTAATTTTTCTCATTTGTTGCTTTAGCTGTCTAAAGCACAGATGCCAGCTTACCATTTAAACAGAAACTGAACTGACAGTGAAGCTGAATGAGTAGACCTTCATTTTCCCTCTTTCGCTGTTCTAGAGAGCAAGTGAAAGAAGAGAGTGGGGATTATCCAGGTTCATCCAGCCCGCTCCATTACTGTTATTAGTGGAGAAGGGCCAAGATCCAAACAGAGACTGCCCCCTGAAGCTAACACAAGACCTAACACTGGTCAGACGAAACAGCCACCATCACCAAACCTGATTAGACAACCGAAAGCTTCAAGAGTTTAGATATTAATTACATTCTCTGCATCGAGTACACAGATTTCTTCAGGATTTCGGTTTACGAAACGGACAGAGAGCATTATTTCAAGCTCTTCCACACAAACAAGGGTAAAAAAGACAGTGTGTCTGCATGAGATGCTAAGACAGAAAATAATGCATTACCACATCACATCAGCCACTGAGAACATTCAATATGATTCAATGTTACAGCAGTCAGCGGTTCCCACACAGCGTGTCTGCTATATCACACTTGAATCACATGAGAGCACATGGGCCCGTTTGTTCCAACATAAATGACGAGCTGTATTAGCATAGAGGCTAATCATAAACCCTGCAAAAGCACACACACACACACACACACACCTCAGGAGTACCAGAACCCAGTTGGGCACTGGTGTCATGTTGCAGACAGGAAACAGATGGCCTGCTGGGAAAAAAAAAGCAGAAAAAAGCATGCCAAAGTGGGCCAGAGAGAAAGCTTCCCTCCCTCCATCTCTCCCTCCATCATCCCTTCATCCTCGGTTGGAAGGGAAAGGCAGACTGAGGCCGTGGTGGTGTTTGGAGGCTAGATCAGTGGGCTCTGGCTCGAGATCAGAGTGATGGAGTTCTCTGGGAGATTTTTAAATAACAGCCCAGCATGGCTCTACTGTACTGGGCTAAGCTGGGACTGCAGGCTATTTAAGAAAGGACACATCCCAATGGGTGAGAATATATTTTGAGCCTTCAGGGATTAATATTGCTGCTTTAATAATTAAGTGCAGCATTTCACATTTACACTACAAATATAAACGCCACATTTGCAGTATGTGTGAGTAATAAAGGCTTAAGTTAATTAAGTTTATGTTAAAGGTACACTGACACTCTTACTGCTTCCTTGCAGGGTTAGATGAGTGGGCTGACGCCAGTCTCATTTCTGTATTGTAAGTTAAGCAGGAGACAGGAGGTGATTACCTTAGCTTAGCATAAAGACCTGAAACAGAGGGGAAAAGCTAGCTAGGCTCTGTCTAAAGTTAAAAAGTACACCTACCAGCACTCCTAGAGCTCACTTCACATTTTGGCCAAAAATATTACAGTTTGGCTGCTTCTTTTATCTTTCAGCTCAGTTTTTCTAACCTGGCAGCTGGTGTTTCTTGCATCATCTGACTTTTTTTTTTTTTTTTTTAGCTTTCTCACTATTTTTCCAGTGATTAACTTGGTGAGTGCAATGTTACAAAAGTTAGAAAGAATAGCCAACTCTACTAAAAGAGACCCAAGGTATCTTTTGATTGTACACTGAGACAAGTTGCACAGATCAGAGGTACCTGACCACTGTCAAACACATCCAACAGATAACCTGTAAAGTTTACTTCCTCCTAAAAACCTCCTGACCTTTGGCTGGCGCACAGAGCTGACTCGTCAGCAGCTAATGACAGATAACCTTCGACCCTTGAAACAGCGATCGGAGATCAATATTGTCTTGAGTGAGGGCTGACCCTGGCTGATAGAGGTCGTGATCCATCACATGCTTACTTGATCTCTGTGGCCTGTGTTTTCTGAATGTCCAATCTCAGATCTTTATCGTTGTGAAGCATCTCATACTGAGAGCTTGACAGATCATCTGATGTTCAGACAGCCTCTAAAACTCTGATAACGACTGATATCTAGTTCCTCTACTTGATGCTTGAGCATATAATGCAACTTTACTCCAAGTAGACGATTTTAAATTAAGGCCTGTTGCTCAAAAATGCACAGAAATGTTAGGTTTTTTTAAGCTTTCCCATATATATTCTTATTATTATACTTCAAAGTATACTTCAAGCCAACAGCAGCAGCTATTCCTTTTAAATAAACATTACAAATCTTGGATTTTAGACAGTAATAAGATCAAATTCAGCCCTGAAAGCTCACTGCTTTATTAGATATCACTTACACAAATCACAGCAGATGTGCTTCCTTTAACCGGCAGACATCTGAAAACCTGCCTCACATCTGCAGCTACTCATTTAATGCTTCATTCAAAAACCCTGGGCTGTAAAATCTACAGACATCATTAAGCATGTCTGCTAATTTCTAAAACCGGCAATACAGCAGCGATAAAACTACTAAGGCAACGCGACCCGAAACACATGTTTACTGTATATTCAAACCTACTAAATGTGGGCCGACGTAAAACACATGTTTAGATAGAAACCTCCTCTCAAAGTCTCTTCGTTGAGACGTGGAGTCTTCATTCAATTTGCACCCTGTAATCCTGCTGCATAACATTTCAACCTTTATTGGACGTTTTGGAGGATTGTTGAGGAGTGTTTGGGCTTTTTGAAAGTCTCCAGACTTCTAATAAGGAGTCAAGCAAGCCAAAACATTAAAAAAAAACCTTTTCTGTCTCTCTTTCTCTTGCTGTGTTTCTCTTTTTGTTTCTCTCTCTCTCTCTCAATTCTGTTAGTTTGTAAAAAAGACTTTAAGTTGTTGGCAAGTTAGCCAAAGCATACCAACAACAGTTCATAGTCAAACTATATTTTGATGATTAACTGCTTAAAAATGTACGCTATAAATGTCTCCCCCGTGTCTTCTGCCAACCCCTGTCTCCACCTCTGAGTCAAAACTCGTTTCTTTTTCCCACCATGCCGCTAAATCCTCCTTTAAATCAAGTTTCTCTGCCTTCTTGTGCCCGTGCAGCACATGTTTCAGGACTCGTAGCGATCCTTGCCTCTCAGAACAAATTGAGTTTAATGGGGGTGAGGCAGGGTGAGCCGAGGGGGAGGAGAGGGGAAGGCGAAGAGAGGGCTGTAAAAACACACCACATGCTACTCCATGCCAGTCCCTATGAGGAGAACAGCAGCATTACCGCCTCTGACATTAGTGCTTACACCAAATCCAACAGTAACATACGCTAGCATGGCGAAAACCAACACACACTCGCACAGGCAGCCACTGAACAACACATCCTGACATGCCACTGAATGAGGGATTTAGTTAGTTTCTTGAGTTCTTTCACACTAGTATCCTTCAGTTTAGATAAATACAGGATTCTATTAATTAATCTAAAAAGAAACCAATCGTTTGTATTGATGTGTATGGACACTGTTTGGGTAGTTACTGCATTACACACTGCAGCTGTCCGACTTTCAAACCGTCTCAGTATAAACAGCAGTGACAAACACTGTCTATCTTTTCCTCCAAGCAGGTTATAACAGTCACAGTTGTGGGCAGATACCAGTTCACCCACGTCTCATACACACAAATCCGGCCGGACAGGCATGTGAGCAAACATACACACCTTTGGCAAAACTGGGACATGAACGCATGCGGTCGGTATGCACCTGAACACTGCTCTTTCTTTGCCCTGCTCACAGCTCTGGTTTAATTAACTGAACTACTGTAAAGTTTCTTCTCAGGCCAGCACGCCCAGGAAAACACGCACACACACGCGCACACACACACAGTCAGAGGTGCAGCGCTCTTCGCCCTGCCTTGTACAGAAAATTAATTTTCCTGGGTGAGCATGGCTTGCTAAAGGGCAACTAAAAAGGCAGAAAGCCCGTTGAATAAAGCCATTGAAGAGCTTCTCTGGCATCTTCCAGACCTGAGCGTGACCCGGACACACGCGTGCTGCCTGAATAACTGCACGCTGCAGCTTCCAATCTGCTTGTATTTGCTTCTTATCACTGCAAACAAGACGAGCAAAGACACATACGGAGCATGTTAAAGATCCCCCTCTAGACATGTTTTACGACATATAAAAATACTCTTTGATACTTGAGGTTCAATTACCTCATTAAAAATGATTAAAATTACATCTAACCCTCCCCCATTAAATATCCAGAGTCTAGAAAGATGAAGATATTGTTCATTTCTTCAACTACTAACACACAATGTTCCCATGTCATGTTTCAATGACTGTGGATAAACACTTAGGCTGCTTTGTTTCTCTGTCGCATCGCTCTCAGTGTGTATCTTCACAGCAGGACACAGAGTGAACGTGCAAGTGTGTCTTTTGGATCTTCATGTGTTTATTTCTGTGCCCTCGGTCCCATGTGAGCGACCCTCTGCCGTTTTTTCCCCCCTCTCCCACCTCGCTGACCTTTTAAATCTAGCAGGATTCAGCGGGCTTACCCCCAGAATCTCGCTGGGAGATAAATGACTCCCCACAGCTACGAGGCTCCAACAAATCCCTCCATCCAGGACCAGTCCGGGCAATAACACAGACATCAGAGGAGTGATAAAACACGGCTCCTCCAGGAGAAAAACTTGGCCCAAGAGGAAAGGAAAAGTGAGTTGTTGTAGATGAACTATACAGTCAAGGGCTCTATCTTTTGGAAGCAGAACTACGGTCTGCAAAGTCGGCTTGTTAACTGAGAACTGTGGTGTATAATAATTGAGACTGAGGGCGCCTGGCAGCTAGAAGAGAGGAGGGAGCCGGGGCCAAAGCCATACAGATAATGTGAGGATGAGAGGTATTACTGAGATGGTGGTGGGGTGAATATAGGGTGTGATATGGGGGCCAGGAGACCCCAGCACCCCCTGCAAGCAGCTGCATGTTCACGCTGAAGAATGCCTGGAAGTTTTTTTCTTTTTAAGGGGGGGCACATCTGCTTTAGCTATCAAGAGACCCCCACACCCTCCCCATGGACTTCAAAATGACTTTTATTTTAGAGTTTTTTTGGTTTTTTTTTAGAGAAAGATTAAAGGAAGTAAGGAGGGAAGGAAGGAAGGGCAGTGGGAAGGAAGGAAAAAAGAAAACACCCCTCGAAGAGAACTGAAGCCATTAGGAATGCATGCTGAGTTTCAAAAACAGAGAACAGAGAAGAAAAGGATAAAAATCAAATCAGGGGTAGAGAAAAAAGATGGGGGTTGGAAAGGAAAGAGGGCTTTTGCTTTTCTGTGAGAGAACCAGGCCAAAGCTCAGTACAGCGCCAGGTTCCATTCAGACTAGACAAAGTAAATAAAACCACTTGATGAAAAAGAGCTAAAGTAAGCCAAAGGATGGCGGAAAGAGCGCTCCAAGCAGGGGGGTACGAAGCTGCACGGAGTTATAAAGATGCAGGGAGAGAGACGGAGAAGGTCTGACTTTCTGTTTTCACAACTAAGCAGCCGGCTTTATCTGATGGCCGGACGCAGATTTACACAGATTATCACAAACCTGTCAAACATGAAGTCACACCTCCGTGTGTGGGGTGCAAACGAGAGGAAGGGGAAAAACAAGGCGAAAGAGAGAGAAAGACGGACATTAATCATTTCTACTGTCATCTCAATCTCTCCCTTCATCTCCAGAGCACACACAGACTGCTAATCTGGAATAATAAACAAAAGCGTTAACATACAGCTAATCAAAATGAGCGCTGGAGCGGGCCGGGCTTATTCCTCTTCCTGTTCCTGCGCCGTCAGCCTCTGGCTTGCCCTCCCTCTCGTAACCCAAACCACACACTAATTCATAAATTACAAACAAAGAGTCCCTTGTGGTTTGGGAGGGACAGAGCCGGCACTGCAAAACTGGCGCTACAGGGGAACGGCAACACGTCAATTAGAGGGAAACCTGGCTGACAGGGAGAGGTAGGTGTGGATGCATGCGCACACTTAACACTAACTCGCACTCTGACAGTCTCAGGAGCGCAGGCCTACTGTATGCACGTGTCCACAACAGGCAGGAAAACACACACAGCATTCGGAAGCCATCTAAGCGATCATTCTGGTGCCTGGGAACTGACTGCGCCATTGTCCACTGCATGCGGCTCCCCGGGTTCCTCGGCCCGGTTTACGAGGGGTGGCGCTCAGGTGTTGTGCACACAGCGCTGGGAGTTAAGCCCGCAGTTGAGTTGGGCTCCTGTGGAAAAACTCGTGCTGAACAGCAGGAGCCATCATTACAATTGTGCAAGTGGATTGAACAGGAAGCATATTTTGAGTTCAGAATCAGACGACGATGATAAACCAAGTTACTGAATGACAAACTCTCTCTTATGACTAACATTTTCTCATGAATTAGCAATTTTACAGAAAGTACAGCAACTAGTGACAACCAATAAACCAGCCTAACGTCTAGTCCAGAATGTTTAAAAGTAATTAATCCAGACAAACATATAAAAAGGAAGGCAGCGTAAGACAGGAAATGTACATAACTATTAAAAACACTTAAGTGTTAGAGCTAAAGATTTCCTCATATAACCAGCCCAAGTGACCTTGTCAGATCAGAAATGCAGCATTAGAGGTGAAACAAGTAATCAATTAATTGTTGGCAGAAAAATAATCATCAATTAATAATCAATTAATCGGTTTAGTCACTTTTCGAGCAAAACAAATGGTAAGCTTTCCTGCTTTTTATCACCGTTAACTGAGCGTCTTTGGGAAACAGCTTCTTTGACAGTTCACAGACCAAATGATTAATTGATTAACCAAGAGAACAATCAGCAGATTAACCGATAATGAAAACAAACGTTCAAAGAATGGGGCGTCGTGGGGCTTTGGACTTCAGTGACATGTTTTGGGAGAGCTGAGCCTTGCCGCCTGCTCTGAGTCAGCACCAGTATTTGCAGTGTGTGAACGACTCGCTGGCCCTCTTAGCTTTACTGTATTATGCACCCTGTGGTTAATTAGTCAGACTCCTGCCAGCAGAGCTCATTAGGAAAAAGCACTGACCATCTATGGAAACACACACACAGGCAGACACATGAAAAAAGGAGTTTTGCTGTTCTTGTTAAAGGTGGAATACAATAGAGGGTTGTCAGGTATCAGTCTAGTTATGTGTGTGTGTTGTCTGTATCTACATGATCTCACACAGTTGTTGTCCACACATGATCGGTTCCCTGTCCGGTTCCCTAATCCAGTCAGTCACCCTGGAACATCTCCCTCTCAGCTCCTGACGTTTCACAAGAAGCTTAACACACACACGTCCAAATACCTCACACACACACACACACCCATCTATCCGCTCAGACCTTCCTCACATCCTCAACAGCCAGAGCTGAGGCAGCGAGGACATTCCTGAGGGCAGCACAAGGTGAGGCATTTAAACTTCCCACTGAGTCTTATGGCAGTTTAAACATGTGGAGAAATGACTCCTGAACATATAACAGATAACACAAAACTCTCACAACAAGACGCCACCGGGCAGAAGCAGCCAGACTGCAGCAGAGATTTAAAAGCGTGTTCAGGCAGAAGGCGAGATGACACTTACACACACATTGCTGAATGGAAAATCCTCCGGAGTCCAGCCAGTAACTTTCTCTCTGAGCGTGTGTTTGTGTGCGGCTGTCTGGCTTGTCAAACACTGCCCTCCTCCTCCTCCTCCTCCTCCTCCTCCTATCCGTCCCGCCAGGAGAGCTGGGACCAGCTTTGCCGTGAAAACAAGCGCTCACGTGAATAGTCCACCGTGGGTCCGACCAGAACGAGAGAGCGCGGCCCAAAAAAGGAAAAAGAAGGAAGGAGGGAGGGAGGAAAACGAAAAGGATAGCCCCTTTAAGAAGGTACGCTCCTTTATGGTGACTCCCCCTTTTCCCCCTCTTTTAGCTTCCCCTTCCTTCCTACTCTCAGGGAGAGAGAAAGTTAAACCCGGCTTTAGACAACTGGAATGTGACAGCAGGAGAGAGCGAGAGGGAGAGAATGAGGCAGCAAGGGAGAGAGTGTGTGAGAGAGAGAGAGAGACAGAAGCAGTGTCCACCTCCACAGCCCACTGCTGTGTGAGGGAGCAGTCAGAGAGAGGTAGACAGGGGGAGGGAAGGAGCAGGCAAAGAGGAGGAGGGGGCTACCAGTGAGTAAGAGAGAGAGAGAGAGATGAAAAAAAGAGAGAGAACGAGCACAGCTCCAGGAAATGACATGAGAATTTCATTCAGCTCAGTTCGGGAATCTGGGAATGTGGTGTGTGAGAGCAAGGCCAGCAAAGTTTTTTCAGTTAAAGAAATGCAAAAATTCCCATTCCCACTAAAATTGTGACTCATATCCAAATTGCAATATCTGTCAAAATAACCGCAATATGATATTTTTTTTGCTTTTGCATATCACTCAGCAGTGTTTTACAACATGGGATGGGTTGAATTAAGCCGCTGTGTTGCAAATCAACAAGCAGGACTGCTTTATTGCAATACTGGCTTTTTATGGAGAAGTGCACTGATTTGTCGGGTGTTGCTAAAGACAGACAATATTGTCAATTAGTGGTGATTAGTCTTGATTGATTCACCACAAAATCTAATACTTTGTAACACACAGTACATCAATATTTCAAGATAGAGGACTGAAGCCGTCAGCAGGACTGCCACGTGCATGAGATACAAACAGGAACCCGCTCCTCTAAACAATGATACCACTAGTGGTCAAAAACTGCACAGGATACCCTGAGTTTATCCACTGTGTGACGAAATACCATATTCATAAATCACAATATGAAAATTCATTCAATTATATTACTTATATATCACAACCCCGATTCAAGTTTTACCTCACCAACTTCACGGATTGATGTAATTTGATGCAGCAACATGTTTCAAACAAGTTTGGACAGGAGCAACTAAAGACTGGGAAATATGTGGAATGCACCAAAAACACCTGTTTGGAACATTCCACAGGTAAACAGGTTGATTGGTAACAGGTGAGAGGATCATGATTGGGTATGAAAGGGGCATGAAGGCTCAGTCGTTCACAAGCGAGGATGGAGAGAGGTTCACCACTTTGTGAACACATGACTGGATAAAGGATGTTAATACATGGACTCAGATCACTTCTTAAAACCGTGTGTTTGCAAATGTTTGCATCCTGTTTTCATTTGTGTTTTACAGCGTCTGACCTTTTTTGGAATCGCCGTTGTGCGTCTTTGTATAAAGGCTTTTCTTCTGACCACTGCTCATGACATGTCACTGTAAATACAGCTGAAACAAAAAGATTTAGGAGGCGTGCGCATTGACTCCTCTGCAAGCCTATAGTTACACCCTTTGTCTACATGGATCCACACAGACATTTAAATGCATCCTGCCGGACTATAATTCTAGCTTCAGATGCCCTGGGAATTTCTCCCCTTGGTTCCCACCCCCTAGACTGCCTCTCCACACACGCACACACCAGCTCTCCCCTCTCCCTTTCTCCCTTCCTCTCCCTCTATCCTCGTCCACCGCAGGAGGAAAACTGAAACCAGCCACAGACTGGAAAGCATTAGTCTGCCCCCCCTCCTCACCGCCTCCTCCGATTCAACACACCACTCTACACACAAACGAAAACAAGAGCGACGGATCACAAAAAGAGCAGAGGGCCGTTTTCGCCGTGAGCGCAGAGGGACGCGAAAAACAGTAGCGTACACAGTTTACGACTTCGTGAGGCCGACAAAGTTGGCAGCGAGTTCTCGTCCGGAGCTTTGCTTATTTTGCAGTTTCTACCCCAACAAAGAAGCAGTCGCTCATTTGGGAAAACAGGCCAAGCAAAAACCACTGGACTGGTGTATGCGTGTGGGGGGGGGGTGGGTGTTTGTGTGTACAGTTTGTGCATTCAGTTCGTGCATGCACTGTGTAATCTATTTGTGCTTGTTTTTTTACGTGTGTAGGTATGTTTGTACATGTGTGCACGTGTTCGTCTCACTCTGTGAACGTTAACTTGACTGCATGCTCCTATTATCCTCCGTTTGTAAAGCAGACAAACAGCCTAAAGCCAAACGCAGAACATTCCTCCGCTCTGGAAAGTGCTTCCTATGTTGGGGGCTGGAGCGGTTAGAGGGACGTAAGTGGTTTTGACTCGCAGCAGCAGAGCGACAGATCCTAAAAATGATCATCGGAGAGGCCCTCTGTCTCTCACTCCCCTACAGACCACTGCTGATGAGACCTATGGCCTCCATAAAAGAGCCACAGAGTCCAGGTCGGACTGGCTGGTCAGTATTGGGCCAGTAGGACAGACAGGAGAGGAAGACAGACATTGATTATCTGATATCATGCACAAAGACGTTAAAGGCAGGAGGGGAGGCAAAGCAGGAAGCAAATAAGAAAATCAAGGAATCAATAATTAGCTCAAAACTACTAATCTACACATAATACTCTGATATGATAACTCGGGCTGCAACTAATGACCACTGATTAATCATTCCCTCAATTGATCAGTTAGTTGCTTAAAATGTCAGAAAATGGAGAAAACTGTGAATGAGAGTTGCCCAAGATGACGTCTGCAAACGTCTCATTTTATCCACAACTGAGAGATATTCAGTTTGCTGTCATAGAGGAGTGAGGAACGAGAGAATATCTACATTTAAGAAGCTGAAATCAGCAAATTTTGACTATTCCTTCTTACTCAAACCAATTAATCGCTTATGAAAATAGTTGCAGATTAATTTAATCGTTGAGAACTCATCATTTAATTGATAAATCATTGCTGCTCTACTGATGACATACACTTAGCAAGGACAACACATCAACCATAGAACAAAATAAAAACAAGTAGTCCAAGAATTTAATAAGCACTTAATAAGCAAAATACGTTAAGTTTAATAAAAATGTCCTGCAGTGTTAAAAGCATGCAAATATTACCAGCAAAATGGACTTTAAATATCCAAAGTAAAAGCACTCATAATGCGGAAAACGCCCCCTTTAAGGCTGATACATATATATATATATTAGTGGTTAGTTGGTGGTGGAGCTCATTGTAACCATTTTATATAACATGCATCATGTTTTACAAGTGATTTATAAAGTACAGTACTTGAGTCAGCCTGGTGTCTTCTGTTTCTAGAGTTAGTCAACTGCACTACCATAAAGCAACAGGACTAAGTGTTCACAGATATCATGTTTGTGCATGTTTGTTTTGCTTCCTCTGAGCTCTGAAGAAGAAGAAGAACAATCGGAGGGACAATCCCCTTTATTCGTCACACAATTTATTCGTCACACAATTATTCATGCACATGCAATCACACGCCATGCAATTGGTGAAATTTGTCCTCCGCCTTTATCCCATCCTGGTCGTCCTTCCTCCACGGCAGACCAGGAGCGGTGGGCCGCCATCCAACCGGCGCCCGGGGACCAGTTCCTGTTCGTCACCATTGGTCAGGTGGTGATCTTCTTGCATGTTTTTAGTGGGGTTTTTTTAAAGGAGGAAACCCCAGGTGAACACAGGGAGAACATGCAAACTCCACACAGAAAGGCCCTTTTTCCTTAAGCAGCAGGCACCGAAGGCATGGTGGAGGACACGCCCCTGACGCCCACAGCGGGATTCGAAGCGGGACCTTCTAGCTGTGAGGTACTTGTGCCACCGTGCCACTGACTGGACTTCTGTTCATCATCATGACGCTCTGAGGAAAGTAAACATACTCCATCGACCCACTAAAATCTACCACATAGAGACATCACACAGTATTATCTCGGCACGTTTTGACAGAGCGGATGCTGAATGCCTCAAACCCAGACAGTGCTAAGCTGGGCGCTCGCCCTATCGCGCTGCACTCACCTGTGTTATCAGTCTGTAGCCTATCAGTGCAGCCCTCTGTTGTTAATTCCCCGTGCTCACTAAACTGTCTGTTGATAGTGGAATCAAAGCGTCCGGCTGACACACAGTCTAGTTTCCGTCTCCAGTTTCTTTCTCTTTCTATTATCTTTAAGGGGACTTTTTGTAGGTTTGCTGAATAGCGATGATACAGATCACAGCTCGGCTGGCTCGAGACAAAAAGGGAACGCACTGCATACATTAGTCATGGACACTGTGTTGAGATATGAGGCTTTGTCGACGTTTTTCCGTACCTACGGGCAAAATGATTAATAACCCTGAGCCCAAGTTAACAGTATATCTTTTCACTGTAATTTAGTAACTTTGCTGAGAAGTCGCAATCAGTCATTTAGTTTCCTTTGCCTGGAGGATCTGCTCGATTTTTAACTGCATAGTTTACAAGAACAGATAAGAGACACTTCATAAGCACCACATCAGAAACTGTAAGAAGAGCCGCCGACTCATTGTTTAAGTCACTCATCTAGTTTTTAATGGAAACAACCCAGTTCAAACTCTCTTTTGTTCTTTTTATCTTGCATTTGAGAAATTGCCGCCTCTAATTTTGAGTGATTGATCGAGTAATAAACTTTTTCTTTCAGATAAAACAAGAAAACTTCAAAGGATTTGAATCTAACCAATGCAGCTTCAATGACCAAAGGGTGGATTTAGCTGATAAGGTTGTGTTACATACAGTTACATGAAGGAGGTGCCAGCTGGAAAAAACTATGACACTGCGCAACCTGGGAAGCAGTTGGCAGTTGATTGCTCAAAAGGCACTTTGAAAGTAGGATCTGCATAACTCAATGACTCAACATGAAGAAATTCCAAAGTCCTCAGACATCAGGGACACAAACCAGTCAACTTCCAGCTCTAACCTCTAAGCCATCACTGTCTTTGTGGCCAGAAACGGTGGACAGAATGGAGACAGGAGGAAGACAAGGAAGAGGGATGAGAGGTAGAGGTTTACAGCTGG
Organism: Chaetodon trifasciatus; assembly: GCA_037975065.1. Lineage (NCBI taxonomy): Eukaryota > Metazoa > Chordata > Actinopteri > Chaetodontiformes > Chaetodontidae > Chaetodon > Chaetodon trifasciatus. The sequence goes on along the minus strand of JBBMOE010000007.1, from coordinate 10,179,796 downwards.
CGAGGGTGACATGGACAAGAAATGAAGAGCATTGAAGGGGACGGAGTGTGAAAAAGACAGCAGACACCAACAGTGCATGGTGAACAAAGCTGATGCCTATGAGTCAAACATGTGTGAGCGGTGGGTGGGAAAGGCCAGAGGAGCTGCGAGAACTTTAAAGGGAATTAACACCTTTTGTTCAAGATTCATTTTAATCTCATTAAACTCCTTCCAGACTTTCCCCCCCAGGGCAGTGATCACACCGGCTGGGTATTAAACTAGATTTGTAATGCATGACGAGCGTGGATGTGCTTTAAAGAGGTGATTTGACCTGCTCTCATTTGCTTGTGTGTGTGTTCCAACGTGAGTGTGTGTGTGTGGGGTGCGCCGAACAGCCAGACGCATGATGTAAGTCGATGAGACACGGGTCCAGGGCAGACATCAGCTGACTGAACATGCAGGCAAAGGCAAAGCCACAACCGCTTGAATCAGCAAATCACCATGGCAACGGCGCCTTCCCGCCAAAAAACTCCCTCCATGTTACTCGCGCCGCTCCGGGGACCGCACCCTGAGCGGCTTCAGTGTCCTTCACCGAACTTCAGCAAAGCTCAGAGGAGACGACTATCGGAGCCTTTTATGGGCATCGGCTGAAGCAACCACAACCGATTATCAACGCAACGCGCCGACACACACGCAGGTCAGGTGAGGTCACGTGCTGTGTGTTTTCTCGCGGCGGCGTTCCCGACAGTGCCAGCTGCTGGCTGTTATTCCAGGGTTTCTGCAGAGTCAGGTTTGTGTTACGAGGCCGGGGAGCAGTCAGAGGGGCCGCTTCATTCCTTTCTGCTTGCTTTTCCACTCACTCACACCACAGATCACGTTTGGGTCAAAGACTGTTTTTAAAAAACACCTTTTGTCCCGGGTCTTTGGTTTGTTTTACCCAATGAGTGGGCTCGGTCATATACAGGAGAGTGACGCAATGAGAGGAGACGTTACCACTTAAGTATTTCAGGGTGAAATGAGGCCATTTTCCTGTGATTGACGCTCTGCTTGGTTAAATTGGATTTGGCTGTTTATAGTAAAGCACACCCAGTTTGGCGGTGCATTCAGGTGAAAACATACTCAAAGAATTCTTAATGTCTTTTCAGCTAACAGGGTGCATATTACAGTATAAAGCCTTAAACTTACTAATATATAGCATGGCTCAGTTATCGACTTCTTCACAAGCTTCTTCAGCCACACTGATAATGACATCATAAGTTGATAATCAACCATACTTAATCAAATCAAACCGCGCTGACAACCCTCATATGGAAGCTCTGAAAGTTTTCCAAGTAATACAGAAGTTAGTCCACAGAGACGCAGCAATCATCAGACGGAGAAAAACTAGCCCCCGTCTTTGCTTCATAAAGCAAAAGTCAACACAAAGCACACTCAATGAACAAAGCTGCTCTTGGGAGTCAGGGGCCATGACAGCTGCACACAGGAGTCCTGAGTACAGTAAACTTTGTGAGCATTATTTCTAAGGTAGAGAAGTAAACTTGGGCTCAAACGAAAGCTTCTGAGCTGCCAAATTCTCAGATTTTCTGAATTTGTATTTATGTGAGGATCAGGTCATATTTACATGTTATTTGTCACACTTTTTCCTTCCTTTTTAATCCTTTTCCTTGAAATAAAAACACCCCACTAAGTATGTAAATCGAAGATAAAGGGGCACGAATCACAAAGTAAAATGACGGTTGCAAAATAATAACTAACAACACCTTTATCATCAAGTTCAGATTGATCATATTTATCAATAAATGGTAAAAAAAAATCCCTCACATAATGCTTTTCCTTTGCTTCAGGATACATCCTGATTAGACTTCCATGACTGCTCATGACATTGTTGTGGCTTAATATTTGAATCTATATCCTTTTTCCAGATACTGGTCCTGAAAATGGGGTTTGGGCCCACTGACAGCAACAACTGGTCTAAACTGTCTAAATTCTGATGGCGGTCGTCAACTGGAGATGGATGAAGGTTGGATGAGGCTTTCGGGAAATAACAGTGAAGAGGCATGAAACAACTTGGCCTCCTGGCCTGGTGCAGTTTGGACGGGTGTTTTTACATGTGAAGCAGGGCCAGTGTGTCCCAGAAACAGACCTGAGTCGAGGCTGTGGGATAGATTAAGGAGAGATGAAGAACTCAAACTTTCATACTGAAAAAAAAAGCCGAACAGCTTTGACCAACTGAACCTGAAAAACGGTCATATATCAGCTGTGTGTGCAGACCTGCGTATGTGTCAGATTGGAGTGTTTATTGTCTTCACTGCGCAGGGTGTAAATGTGTGTTTCGGCCTGTCCTCCAGTCCTGCAAATACAGGATGATGAGCGGGACGATGGGGCCCAGCAGCAGCTACTGCCTGCCCGGCTGGACTGCAGTTCCACACAACTGGGCCAAAATAAACATCTTCCCCACAGTCTCCTCTGCTGACATGACATGAATGTGTGCGGGGGAGCTGCAGGAGTGTGTGGCTTGCAGCGGCCACAAGTGTACCTCAAATATCTTTGTGCATGTATATTTGTGTGTATGTGTGTCTGCATAACCAACTGGGACAATCCGAACCCTCAAGCCTCTGAATTACATCTTTATGTTGCTCTATTTTCCCGTTACATCTAAATCAGTGCACCCCCCCACGAGTGGAGGCGGCCAGTGCCTCCTCCACTCGGACTGTGTCCATTAAAAACACCGGCAGCACAGTCCAGTGACCACACCTCTGTCAGTGCCTGCAGTTCAGTCTCTACGGTAGCCTTCATCAAAATGAATGAAACAAGCTCCTACAGCTGAGATCCTCTACTGCATTCATCCAAGGGCACACATTACACATTTCTATGATTTTTATATTAAATTTTCGAGGTTTATAAAAATACCAAACATTTCTGAACTTGAGAGACTGAATTTAGGGGAAATGTCCATAAAAAATTTAGTGCTGTAAAATATTTAATCGCGATTAATCTCTTGAATAGTTAACTCGCGATTAATCGCAAATTAATCGCACATTTTTATCTATTCTTAATGTCCCATTACTTATCATTTTAATACTTTTATCAATATGGAAAAGTGGATACGCTTGCTTTGTGCAAATGTTTTTTTATTGAAAGCAACAACATGTAGTGTTTTATTTCACACTAACACTCTCACTTTGAGCAGTCGTTCACATTTGAAGCAAAATCTCACGCAATTCAACAGTCAATAAGCAGATGACAAAAAAATAAACACTTGGTTACAAAAAAAGCCCCTTCAACAAACCCTTTCTAAGGGGTCAAAACAGGGTGATACAAGATAAAGTTACAAAGTGCACATCATTGTAAACTAGGACTCAGCCTATAGTGGAGTTAAACCAGGCTTAAACTTTCATTTCTTAAGTTTCCTTTGAACATACAAGCAGTCAGACTATACTGCTCTTCTGTTTATTCACCAGAGGCTCATCAACTCAGCCTCTTATTTCTCTCCAGAAAGAATGAACATTACTTGGCTATGGCTGCAGTAAGCTTGTTCTTAGTTGCGGTATCCATATATCTCTGTCGAAAGCCATCCATTGTCGCCTGGTTTTGACAAGGAGGCGGCGGAGAATTCGCATTAGCCGTGTGTTAGCCCATCAAGTGGTATTTCAGACTGGATGTGCTATGGTGATAACTAAGTTCACACCAACAACACACACAGATAACTTTGGTCTTGTCAGTCGACCCATCTGGTAACTTTTTGAAACTAAACTTTCCATTCAGAATCTTGTTCGCATCCATTTCGGCGTTTCGCGCTCGACATCCACACAAACCGGTAGCCTACTTTTTTATAGCTAGCGAGCAGGCAAGACCAAACACACGCAGTGGGTGTGCCTATTGTTTTGTTTCCGGTTTACAATTGGATCCTGTAGTTTTCCTAACGTTACTAGCAGTGGCCACGGCTTATAAAAAACTACAAGATCACTAGGTCACAAAGAGCGTTAATCGCGCGATAAAAAAAACAACGCTGTTAAAATTGATTTGCGTTAACGCGTTAACGCGATATTTTTGACAGCACTAAAAAAATTAAGCATCACACGAGCTCTGAAACTCAGTGGTCAGAAAACAAAATCCATCTGCTGATTAAGGCTGTGTGGATGTTCAAAAGCTAGAAAACAGCGACTAAATGGACTGTTTTGTCAAAACAATGTTTACATTTAATACATAGTAATCCAGTAGGTGGAAAATCTGTTGTTTTTGCATCCGGGCCAAAAGCGGCAGTAGTCCTATATTTGAAAACAGATATAAGGATATTAATGGTCTCATTATACTTTCATTAGCATTTTTTCAGGGATCTGATTTCCATTTTGAGGTTTCAAACCCCAGGGCTGGAAATGCCTGAGCTGCTTGTTCCACTGACTGCCCCCCCCTTCTCCAAACCCAGGTCCATGTTAACCAGCTAAGCACCGCAATTAATCCATTTCCTCCTCAGAAATTAGACCTGTTCATTAGGCTTTCCATAACCTTTCATCCCCCTGAAAGCCTGCTCTGGTTCAAAAGGGGCCGTGTGGCTTGTTGAGAGTGATCCATTACACCGCAGGGGAAGCCTTCGAGGGAAGTTTAGGAGGAAGGCCTCCTCATCTTGATATAAAGTCTCAGGCTTTAATACGTCTCAGGGGAGGAAAAGAACTGTGCTCTGTGTAGGGAGGCCTGTGTCTGGGACTGACACAGGAAGGACAGAAAGATTCCTCTGGATATGATTTGATCAGCACGGCCGTGCATAAATCATACTTTGTTAAATCAGGTTTAAGGTTATCGCTGTGCTTTCTGGTGCAGAGACACACACATACAGAGGCAGGACGCCCTCTGGCTGCATCTCTTCGCTCACAAGGCAGAGGAAAGACGCTGGCAAATAGGAAGAAGGATATTTTAGGGCTGCAGGACAGGCCTCAGAGGTCTGGGTGAGCAAGCTGTATAAATAGGACCCTTCCTACAACTGTTATCCAGACACATGACCAAAAACACACCCTTATGCTATGCATACATCAGACAAACAGTTTTTTTAATCAAACATTCAGATGGATACATGCTGCAAAGAGGCTGAGTTTTTCATTCCTGCAGCTTCAAAAGGTGCAGGTCAAACCCCAACAAAGTAACCAACACAACATTACAAGACAGGAACTACAAAGGGGCCACACTGCAACTCTGCTTTTTGAAGAAAGAGCCTCGAGCAGGCTCATTCATCAATCTCCAACAGTTGCACCAAGGGTAAATATTTAGGCTATGAATAATCTGCAAGACAGAACTTCACCTTGTTTAAATACAGAGATGTCAGATATGCAGAGCTGCGATCGGACTCCTGGCTTAAGTGAGTTCTGACAAACAAACAAACAGGGATTTCCTCCAGGGGGAGCAGTGGATGTAAATGAAGCCTGACAGTGGCGGCTGTGTGGAGTGTGTGTGATCTGCTGGGAGACGGATGGCAGGTTCCGGGCCATTTGCTGCTGTGTTATTGCTGAGGAGCAAGTCCACCCCTGGGGCTGTGTGAGGAAGAAGCTGGAGCTCGGAGGGTTGATGGCTTTATAAATCACAGGCGAGCTGAGGCCGACGGAGTCTATATACTGTGAATCGAACATGCACTTAAGCTGGCGTGTGTGTGCAGGACACCCAAACATCAACCCATACACACGCACATGCACACATTTGCGCTCATAAAAAGCCATTTCCGAAATTATTTTATTCTTGGCATGCTGCAAAAGCCCCTAAAATAGCAGTTAGGTCATCATGAGACAGTAAAGATTTTAAGTGGGTTAACACCTCCTCTGGGTATTTAGTGGTACACACACACACACACACACACACACACACACACACACACACACACACACACACACACTCATTTACTATCCATCCAAAAATTCTGCAATTCTCAAAATTCTGTGCCATCAATCACTTTGTATAAGCAGATGCCACATTTTTCTGCTGCAGCAAAACACTGTACAGACAACCACACACACATACTTACACAGAGATATGCACAAATGCAACCAATCATGTGGAGACAGACATCCTCTGTCCCTACTCCGACACAAATGGGGTCAATCCCCCACACACTCAACCACCAATGAAAGAGGATCCCCCAAAATTACCACTTTGCTGGAGCCTGGAGCAGCCAGTGACTTCACGTCTGCAGCAGCTGGACTGATTTACTCACGTTCAACCCCTCTCTGGTCCCACCACAGCCCAGGAAACCCATCTCTTACCCCCCCTCCACACACACACAGCAAGCCCTCGCCTCTATCTGTTTAACATTTACACCGTCCCACATCCCCTGCATACCTCACACATTCACCGACTTGATTCAGCACCAGAGCTGTTAGCAGAGCACGTTGTGTTATCAGCAGCAGATAAGAGAGGTCAGACAGAGATTCAAGCCAAAACGACTCCATAAACACAGCTGAACGGGCGGCGTGTTCTTGTCTGCGCTGACCGGTTGTTGCTGAGATAAAGGATGGATGGATTCTTCTGACAAACACACTCAAAGGACTGGGTGGTGGACCGTCAAAACCACACAATAAAAGCCATAAAATGTGATCAGAACTTCAGAAAATACAATCCTCACACAGACTTTGGTTAATTTACAGTCCTGTAATAGTGGTTTTCAGGCCCAATGGGGAAAGAAAGACATCCAAAAAATCCAGTCCTTTAAACCAGAACTCAAAGAAATACCAAGCGTAACAGTCGTCCTGCAGTCTGGATCTCTGTGCCTGTTATTTTGGTGGATGTGGGGGGGCCTCCAGGCCGTGGCGCTGATCGATCAATTCCTGGTGCTGGAGGCGCCTGGATTCTAGCTGTGTGTGTGTGCGTGTGTGTTTGAGTGTGTCTCCAAGCGTGTGCAGCTAATGAATTACAATCTTGACAGGTCAGGATTAGCCCAGGGGTGGGGAACAGATAGAAAGGAAGACCATCATTCTTCCTCATCCGCACAGACGAAAAGTCAAAACAGAAGATACAAAGTTTGTTTTTCTTGACTAAATTATAGTTATGGTTATAGTGTTTGCCAGAAGGCATTAATACTTTAAAAAGTGATTATAACACATTGTCCATTAATTAAATCCTTGCATTTCATTTAAAAGTGAATTAAAAAAGTACTTTAAATAATCAATGATAGTAGCCAGGAGACAATATTTCCACTGAAGGTACCATAAAACACAGTTAGAGGCACCTTTACTGCCCATTGGCTAAAAGAAATGAAAAGACAATAATTCCTCTGAGAGTGTAACAGAGAGCGTTTTAAGCAAGTAACTCTGAAACTCAGAGTTTCAAGACTCGGATGAAGCTGATCAGTGGGTGAACATCGCCCCCTGGTGGTAAGAAAATGAAGCCTTAAGTAAAGGTGTACTGGGACTCACCACAGGTGTAGATGACACTGAGGTACTTCCTGGTGCCGGAGTAACACGGATCTCCAAAGTCTCTGGTGGAGGCTCGAACCAGACAGCTTTTCTTCCCCTGACAGCGGGAGGTCAGCACCTGCAGGGCCACAGACGACTGGCAGTCTGACGGAGAGACAGCGAGGAGGAGAAGCGGGTTCAAGATCTATTATCTGTAAATTAATATCAATAATCAAAATAACTGATAGCTAAAATGGGGACAGTGTTCAGCTGCTACACTTAATTCCAGTTAATTGGAAGCCTTAACCTTTGTGGATAATGTTTGTTTGGTTTAAATGAATCTCTTTGACTTTTTCCTTTCTTTAAGATTTTAGCTGTTCTGTGAATGAAATGTCCATAAATAAAATACTGCTCATAAACTGGTACAAAATTACATACCAACTTATTAAAAAAAAATACAAAATGCAAACATAAATAATTATCCATATTTTCCTGAACATTTATTCAATTTTCTTTGTTGATTTGAGAAGATATTAAATGTAAGAGTTTGCTGAAACGGTTAATTTTCCTGCTCAGATGACAGACACACAAAGATCCATTTATCAAGTTTGTATTACTGCCGTCCTCATGCATGAAAAATGTTTCACCTGATTACATGCAGAACCAGAGTCTGAAGGACTTTATATTCTTATTTAAGATATGTTGGTACTGCAGGTGAGTCTCTCACTGAGTTGTTGTTGTCTAGTGTTTGATGGACAAGTAGCACTTCAGGCACAAAAGGCTTATAAGAGTCTCTGTCGGCTACAATGGAGATGCACACACGCACGCACACACTCGCGCCCACACAGACACAGACACAGACACACACACACACACACACACACACACACACACACACACACACACACACACACACACACACAGAGCAAGGGGACATCTCACACTCTGTCCCATAAAGGCTTTCTCAGCTCCCATGGTGGAGCCTCCGTCCACATCAGACCCACATACAGAAACCTTACTGGGGCCTCACATTGTCTGAAGGATACCTGATCCAACATGTGTGTATGTGTGAGTGTTTGTGTATGGAGACCAGACAGAGTAATGGATGTGGCTCTCATACATCATCGCTAAGCACCCGCCAGCTCCTCCAGACCCTCTCCTCTGCAGCTCTCCGTGTGGAGGACAGATGAGGCTCGTCTCTTTCCTTTTTCCGCTCTCACTTCCTTCCTCTCTCACATTAGTAATAGGACCACAGAGGATGAAACGCTGACCTGCTGCGCTCACAAACTGGAGTGTTTCTCAGAGCTCATAAAGTAACATAATGTAACACCCAACACTGAGGTGTGAGGAAGACTAATAAAGTCGGCAGAACCTCCTGCTGAGTCTTGTGGGAAAGTGGATGGGTCGGGGTTCCACCTGGATGCCTCCCAGGGCCCCGATGCTCCACAAAACCCCTAAAAAACAACACAAGGACATGAGCCTTTGAAAGTGGACACTGTGATTTCATACTGTCTGACCTGGCGGGCCCCAAAAAGAGACACAGAGAGAGAGGTCAGAAAGGAAGAGCGAACAGGTCGGTTAAGGCTTGGCTCACATGTCAACACACAACAAATTATGGCTCAGGTCAAGGGGCAAATGTCCCAGTCAGGAAGTGAAAGAGGGCACTCCAGTGGTCATGCATAGTGTCAACATTCATTCATTGAATGGTCGACAACTTTTATTTCCTGGTACGGACTGCGTTTGTAGCAAAACCAGATCAAAGACTATGTGGCAAAAGCTTCTGAAGAATGTGAACCTGAATCAGAGTCCGTTCGAAGGGGCAACCGGACACTCCCCAGCTGGAGCCGACACACTGGAATTCCCAACAAGGATGCAATGAGGCGGAAGCCTGTGGGAACCAGTGAGTGTAACTGGATAACTAGTCAGACACCTCAAAGGTTAGAAAGCTCCCACTGATCATTAAAACACAAGCGGATTCGTTGATGGTGACTGATGAGGACAACGCATTACCTGCAGAAGTGGTTCAAGAAAACACTCTTTGAACAGATTGTCGTGTTGAAGAGCGATACTGCTGCCCCACACAGACACACAACTCTGCTTGTTTGCTCTCACGCTGCAGAAACATGTCTGAAACGTGCCTGCATCAGTTTGCATAAAGCAATACAATAAAAACCGCTGTGAAAATACGTGTGACAGAAATGTGGTTATATCAGTATAACCAGCCGGAATGATTGTTCACTCAAGTGAGATAAAAATGGGTGTTCTCGCACGCGATAGGGCCATTTTATCAGAGAGAAGTAAATAAAATGACTGAAATGCCAGTGTGCCAAAGTGTATCTACAGGGTGACAACAAGAAAAACAACACAGGACTGAATAGCAGCTTTGTACAACCTGAACCAAGGAAGCACTGAATATATTATCCCTCAGACAAATCATGCATCTGTATCAGTGTCTATGTGCAGATGCTACAGCCCAGTGACCTCCTGGTCTGCCCGATGTGCTTTAATTTGTACCCCCTCTCTCTTTTCCTCCCCAGAGGGCTCGTTTGAGCTGCTGTGCCACGCTGAAAACTTTCCTCTCTGACAGGGGAACCCACTGACAGACAGGCCCCCATTAGCTGCAGCTTTGATTCCCTGACTGGGTGATTAGTACAGCAGGGGGGCCCACGGAGGAACGGAGGGTTCAGAGACAGATAGAGTCTTCTAGAGACAAGAGGATGGAGACACACACATTTATTCTTTGTCCACTGGTTCTCCATGCTTATATGTGCGTGCACATACACACATGCAGGATTTCATTGCAGTTTAAAAGAGCATTCCTCAGGGTCTGACCTCCCCTGGCTCTCATTAGCGGCTTTACCAGAGACAGACAAGCATACAACAGTCTCTCTCTCTGTGCGCACACACACGCACACACACACAGGAACAGGCATGAATAACCCCGGATACCTCTAACCTTTAGCCTCAACCACCTCTGAGCCTGTGCACCCACCCTCTAGCCTCCACATGCCCAACAAGGGCAGGCCTATGGTTCAGAAGAGAAGGTCCACAGTCAAGAGGAGCAGTGACTGAGGGAAAGGGAGGAGTTTCCTGGACACATACTCTGACCCATGAATGATCACAGACTGAGGTCACGTACAGAGGAACGATAAACAAGAAAACACAAAGGTAGAACTTCTCTTTAGATGACCTATGGTTGATCGCCCACAGCGCTTCCAGGTTGAGTAACCTTCTGCTCATGTTTTCTTCTCTGTCTTTCATGCATGTGAAGTGTGTGTTGATACGCTGCCCTGTACCAGCAGCACCTCTCTGCTGCTCAGCTCCTTTTGTCACATCAATCATCCGTCACATATCTAACTTTCTGCCTTCTCCAAACCAGCATCAGCCTCGGACTGTGCCCTTGCCGTGAGTCCACCAGAGTTTGCCCACTTCTACAGAGTTATTTTAACATGATGCCATAATTTTACAAAGCAATTGCGTTACAACAACATCATCAACTGGTGGCTTTAGTGTGTTGTGATGGCTGCTGTTGAGTTTCACTTGTCACAGAACCCTTATATTAAGACTAATGTAGGGGGAGTGTATGCTGGTGGACTGAAATGACTGTCAAACAAATTTATAGGACAGCACTTGTGTGTTTGGGAGTGGATCTATTTTCCCAAGGTTCCCACAGCCCTAAGTTAACAGGGACATAGGACCCTTTGTCATGTTGTTCCATGTAAACCCAGGGAACAAGATAAAGACACCCTGAGCATGTATAAATCCAGACACACAAACTGACTCACCCTCACACACAAACACAAACACAAACACAGTATACAGTACAGCCACAGAAACTTTTTCCCAGATAATTTTCGCAGCAACGCTCATCATGACAGTCCTCCAGGTATTCCACCCACGCACACCTTTCCTGGAATTTCCAAGACAATGGGCAGAAAAACTTGTCAAAAGTCCTCATCTCCTCTTCTCCTCTGACTCACCTGTGACACGTATCATTTCACGGGGAGGCTCAAGTCATTGTTGAGGGATTAAAAGTCTTTGTACGATAGAAAAGTGACTTTCAGATGCCGTGATAGGGTGAATGGACCTGCACACGCCAAGTGCTTTCTGTGAATGCCATTAATGAATTTGAAACCACACACCCACACCCACATTTACTGTAAATGGCTTATTCACTTCAGTAGGATTTCATTTTACTGTAACACAGTGAATTCAATACTTGAATACTTATAGTGAGTCAGTTCAAGCCTTAAAGCATCCGGATGATCACACACAAACACCCTTGTACAGATTAACTCACGCACGCACATCTTCACATTTGTTTGTAAGTTCTAGAATCAGAGGCACTTAGTACCAAAACATTCAACACTACACGTGTGTTATCCCTGACAACCTGTATTCAAACACATCTGACTTCCAATCAATGGTGACGCTCTGCCCTAAACCTTGTGTGGCTCTGTTATCCTGAAAAACATATGCACAGTGAGGCCAGAAAACAAACATCAGGGGTGTTATTTCAGAGAGGTTTAGGACAAACAGTCACCACCAAGAATTTAATTACTGAAATCTGTCAACTGCTGCTGCAGCTGTACTGTCGCTGCTCTTTCAGGACAGGTTTAAACACACAGAACAGCACAGAATATTATCTAATCTGCAAAGTCCACAACAACACTGACATCCTGCTGCTTATCGGCCCTGTATGCATCAAAGTCGGAGAGAAATGCAGATTGAATTACAACGAAGCAGCTCGCACCCTAACAACTGGAACAGGCTTCCAAAAGCCAAGTGTTAAATTTGAACTGCAGCTGTGCATGCTCAGCTTTTAAAAGCCACTGTGATCATATGAGGGACCAGCCAGTCCGGGCTTACAGTTTCAACCATCTTACTGTGGGCCTTGTCTTGCACATACTCAAAAGTGAAAACGCAGTGGCCATCAAAAAAAAAAAGAGTCTGAGAGCCTGCGTGCCAAGCATGGGGGGCTATTTAGATGTCAAGAGGTGTGTGTGATGGTAATGGGGCAGATGAGAGAGGAGGGCTGAAGCAGGCCCCTCTGCTTTGAGGATTCTCCATCGCCGCCAAGACCTGTCCAACTCCACCACTCCCACCCCACCCCAAAACCAAGGAACAGAGGAGATCAAAGAGGGCTTACGTTTGTGTGCACATGCCTGTGTATGCACTTGTTTTGGTCTGTTCTACTTTTCCAGGGCAGTGGGTTCAAGCAACCCCCTACAGCTCTCTATGGTGGCAAATGGGCTGCAAAATTCACACGCTGAACATGGTTTGTAGTAAATGAGCACCTCCAGACGATGGTTTGCTTTCAGACAAGAAAAATCTACCATTATTTGGCAGGTGGCTGGTATTGAATTGCAGCCCTACTCTAAGGATAAAACACATATAGCTGTTAAGAGATTATTCATGGAGAAAATAAAAAATAAATAGCATACAAGCAATTCCCTGCTGCTGTACACTGTAATGCCTTTCTAACTGGTACTATGCATGTAGTATTTCACCTGGGCAGGTGCAGCCAGCTGTGTGGGTTCAGCCGTTGATCTCACACCTCAGGCAGCAGCGAGGTTGCCAGGACAGTGCGGTTTAGGAGATTACTATAACCTACCTCGCTGGCACATTTAAACACACATTTAAAGAGACATAAAATCAAAATACGCGCAAAACAAACTTGCTCATAATGCGACTGCCAAGCCCAAGATTATTCAGACACGCACAGCCACAAACACACACACACGTGCGCACGCAGGCACGACACCAACTCAAACACAAGGGCAAAAAAAAAAGGGGGGGGGGAAGCATTTTAAAATAATTAATGGTGTGTGTCTGAGCTGTCACTCAAGACACCCTCACTTCCTGCCCCTGGTGACATGGAAGCCACATGAAAGACGGAGCTGACAGGGGAAATCCCACAAGGGTACCGCGAGACTGTCTGGAACAGCCTGAGGAGGTGTTTGTGGGTGGTTGAAGTGTGTATACGCATATGTGTGCGTATGCGTGTATGCAATAGAGAGACAGTAAAGTGTGTCGTATAATAGGCGAACAGGGACAACAAGGTGTTTGTGTACGTCTTAGTGTCCACTTGATGGAAACGCACAAGAATAACATGTGATTCGACAGTGAACATGACTGCTCCTCTGCTCTAATCTGGCCTTTGTACAACTGTAACAGTAGAGTCCATTTTCCATGAGAGCAGGGGGAACTCAGCTACTGTATTTAATCCCGAGTCTGAAACCAGATATCAGACCAGCCCAGTCTCACCCACTACACCTACCTGTCGCACATTCCTGGTCCACCTGCACGCGAAGGACAGGCTGAGGTTGCTTCAAAGCCCTATATGCTTATATAGATACAATAACACACACACACGCATACACACTCACACAATGCCATTCTTTATATAGGTCTCTGATTACCCGCTGACTGACGCCTGTGTCAGCCTTTCGACCCCGTCCTGTCACCTTGGTCATAAAGACGGTACACAGGGCATGTGTGTAGTGCATTGTTCCCTCACAGCTTTAAGCAGGCGCACACACTAGTTAACCTACACCTGCTCGGGCTACTTATTTACAAGCGCAAACCTAAGTGTCCATTTCCTTCTGTACATTAACGAAACAAAGGCAGCGCAGACTAAAGCAAAATAAATGAGCTGCCCAGCAGAGAGGCCACCACTGTAGCTATGGTTATACTAATACTTGTCATGGATCCAAGCTTAGAGTCATTAACATTCCCCTTAACAAGGGCGAGGGTACATCTGGATATCCCATGCACTCACACAAGCACACAAACACACACATGCATACTTGGAGGGAACTCAATACTGTCCCTTTCTGCAGGCCAAACACTGCGCTTTGGATGACAGAGACACCTGATCTACATTCCACCCCAATTCCCCTGGCAATGTGTATTTGTGTGTGTCTACCTGAGCTTGAGTGGTGGCTTTATATATCTCAGCATGCTTTGCTACAAAGATGAAGAAATGCTGAATGGTGATGTGTTTTAAAGGTTAAATTATGAGTCCCGGTTGGAACAGTGTGAAGAGCTGACATCGAGGATGGGTGGGGCAGGCTCTGCAGCATCAGAGGCAAAGAAGCTGTACAGGAATTAGAAAATCTTCAAACCACAAAAGGATCTTAAGGCAATATCAGCCAAGTCAAAGAAAATTCTTGAGGAGAGATTCAACAGGAGTTATGAGACTGTGTCGTTTGTAGTTCTCTGTGTGGTTCAGAGGTGTTCCAGTGCAGACATGTAAAGCTCATTAATAAAAATGTTTCATTTTCTCCATCTGCCGGATGCATTATGACGCCTGTGCCGATGTTTTGCTCGGACAAATCTTGGCAAAAAGAACAAACCAAAGCAGTGAGCGACCTAAAGCTCCACTCTGCCCAACCATTAATATGTATAAGAGCATTAGCAGGACAAGGAGACTCATTTTAACATCATTAAAACGCAAGCAGACTTGATTTGCATTCCCAGCTTGTGTCTTCATGCAGGAAATCTCATTCCTCTCCTGACCTCAGAGCGACCCCAAAACTGATGCTATGAAAAAGCAAATGATAATAATGGCAAACAGTGCTGATGTTAATGTAAACATTAACCTCTGAAGAGGACGATCAGCTAAGATGACTACAAAGCAGCTTGCTGGGACCTGATAGGAATTAAGTGTCTTGCGGCAACAGAAATCAGGCTGAGCTGTAAGTTTGTATTTTAAGTCCTCACTGAGTCCTAAGTAAATTCTAGCTAGTAGTTACTAAGTTTGCTTGGTCCAGTGTCTAATAGTTAGTAAGTTAGCTTAGTAATTGCTAGCTAGCTACTAGCGATTATTATTTTTAGAAAACTAGTGATTTACTAAATCTAGACATTAACAATGTATAAATTGTTGCTAGGAAACATTTATGAGCCATAAAATCAAAACAAATCAACTACATTAAAAAGGAAGTCACTGAAGCATCAACTTATATGCTAAACTTAACTGCCAATCTTTAAAAAATTTAGCTGTGACTTTGTTTTATTTAAGTCCATGGAGACACATATTGGGAAACCTGATAATGCTAATATAACCGCTATTTAGCTAGTCAGTTAGACAGACATCATTAGCATAACATTCTGACTTTGAGGCATGTTGTGTTATCTAGGTAAAATGTATTTAAAATAATTTACATCATGAATAAGGACAATTTTGATCAAGTGACGAGTCAGTTATGTTAATAATATACCTCTTAAATATTCAGGTCAAGGATTAGCAAGATAACGCTAATTCTGTCAGCTAGCTAGCTCCTTCTGTTAGCTACACAACATTTAGTGACATCTAATATTGATATAAGAACTAGTTTGTGTGGTGAAGACCATTTAAATCTATTGATGAACAAACTCCACTAAACACTGACATTATAATTAGGCAAAGTTTGAAATTAAGAGGAGCTGGTGGATCTGGCTCCTTTGGTAGAAATGCAGCAACCTCAGCCACTCAGCTATTCCTCTAGCCCCATTGTTAAAGTGTGAGGGGGGCTTACCTACTGACGGGGCCCTCCTGTGGTACAGGGGACACTCCAGGGTGCCCTGTTGAGTTCGACCAAACATGGCAGAGTACACAGCGATCTGCATCCCCCGTTTGCAGCTCAGCCTCATCCTCTCCTCCTCGCAGACCACCTTGCTCTTATACTCGTCTGGAAATGGGGGAGAGAGGATACACAATGTAACAGATAACAAAAAACCTGCTGAGATACTGTGATTTGAGGCACATAGAGCTGAAATAAACAAAAAAATTAGCCCATAAATGTAATATATATGAAGTTTTTATGTGATTTGATCCCTAAAACACTGCAATTAACAACATCTTTGAGCAGGCAGCCACACATTCACGTCTCCATTCGTTCTTTTATCTTCTTTATTTGATCAAACCTCTGAAGAGTGGATTTAAATAAGCACAGAAAGCCTGACAAAAGGTGTCACTGGGCGTAAAGAGGCAGAAGCAGAGGCAGAGCTGCTCAGTGGACATGTAGAGCCATGCAGAGGCATTCCTCACACACATCCAGCCACAGTGACCTGTGACAGCCAGAGCAGCTCCACTGGCCAGCAAATAAAAACACAACAGCAGCCGTCTCGACGTCCATGTGGGGAGTGGAACAGGAATGCAGAAAGAAGAGAGCAGAGAAAAGGGGCAGGACCGGTGGGCTGTATCTCTTGGTGACGGATTCACTCTCGCTCCCTCCCTTTCCCCTTCACTTCCTCTATCCTCCATCCACCTCTCCTTTCAGAGGCAGTGACACCTGCCCGTTGCACCTCACTAACACCCCATGCGGCCTTTCTCTCTTCCCCTGAGAAGTCATTGGTTAAGTGACAGTGAACAAAGAGCTGTTGATTGGCCCCGGGGTCCGGTGGAGAAGGAAAAGTGGGGAGGGCAGGGGGATCAGTGGATTAATGCCCACTTCTGGTCACTCTAGTGTGAACTGCTGCACAGCTCAGCGCGGCTCTGCTCAGCACAGCACTGAGCCATGAATGGAGACTAGAATCTGGGTGGGATTACTGCACTGTTGTGGCTCCCCTCTGGAGTGATACTCTTAGCTTCCTGGCTCACACAGAGCGGGAAGTAGAGGGATAAAGAGACAGAGGCATGCAAAGAGTTTTTTTTCCTTTTAAACGACGCACGGAAGATGGCAGAAACAGGAAAAACCCACAAACTGAGATGTTTCATCCAGTGTAGCATCTACAGTAACGTTAGATGATTGGAGACAGAAAATGAGAAGTCGACTAAAATAACTTGCTAACATTCAAATTCAATAGTTTTCCTACTGTCAACAAACTTAATGAAAATACCAAATGCAATTCATTGATCCTAACAACAAGTATGTCCTTACAGCCAAAGCCTGATATATATTTCTCCTTTCCTGCCTTACATTGACACATTAGCGAGCCACACTGTTGTACTAGATGACATATTCCTTCATTATGAAAAACATGGGTATTGTCATCTTTGAAGTCAACTCCTCATTCCTCATCTTGTTGCCTTAAATACTCACTAGTGCTCTCAATGTGTATTAGTCCACTGCTGAAAATAGTTCCCAACAAATATAGTAATTACTCCAGTTTGAGTAACATTGTGTATCTTCAGTAGGAACCAATAGGTTTATGGCTGACTACAACAGAATAATGCCAACTTTACCCTTCAATTACCTTAATATAGCTTTGTGAAATACATTCAAATGAGCAAAACATGCAGAGAACACATGTATTTTGTATAAAATGCATTTAAAGTCAGCATTAGCAGCAGCCTAATCAAACCTGACTTTATCAAATTTTTCTCATGCTGTCCCATTTCCATTCTGCTTTGTAAAACATAAACTACACACCATTGAAGCAGACTGTGGACATGGATTACCTTTCCCTACTACTGTCATAACTGTCTCAAGTGCAAATGAAGTGACCCCGCCCATGGTGTATTTTGGACTTATTGTGGAGGTGTGTGAAAAAAAAAGATCCCAGCAGGGATAAGGACAGAAATGTGTGTCACTGTCAGGATATGAGGCGATGAGGGACTTACTAGGTCTGCATTTGTACCAGACAATGAGGTATTTACTGCTGCCAGGACACTGGTCTGTCCCAAACACGCGGCTGTTGACAAGGACTTGACAGCTCCTTCTGTCTTGGCACTCGTCCAGCATTTTCTAAAGAAGGAAAGAGTGACAGAGAGCGGGAGAAGACCAAAGAGAGGTTTAGAGGGGGGACAATAAGCCAACAATGTTGAGACCAGCACCAGGCAAACCTAAAACCACTTCAAACAGGCTGCTTATGGCCATGGGAATATGGAGGAGAGGAGCAGGTAAGAGAATAAAGAGAATGGGAGAAAGAAATGTCTGGAAAGCTCCACTCCGCTCGTTTCCTGGCATCGTTTTGCTTCTCTGGTTTCATCATCTCTAGCCGGTTGCAACCCAGGTGAGCACATTCCAACACAATGCAGTGTCCTGCACTGAGATCCCACTCTCTGTTCAGAGCCTCCCCTGAATTTAACATAAAGCAGAGGCATTTGTTTCAATAGATCATGGAATGCAGTGGAGGAATAAGGGATATCTGTGTCTTTCCTCCTCATAAACACCAAACACATATAAACACACCCTCACTCTGAGTGATCTTTATCATTATTGTTGTACATCTAAAGGATAAGTCTGGTGACATCCCATGAAAACTCATGACAAACAATAAATGTATCCTATTCATAAGCATTGCCCACGTAACTCAAGGCACAGGGCTCCACTGTTGACCAGAAGCCATTAAAACACATGAGCCACAGTTGCACTGGCTGACATGTTGTCCTTCTATGACAACACGTGTGCTGTGGTTTATTTTGAGTCAGTCCAAAATACACGCTGCTTCTGTAAATACTCACAAGAGTAACAAATGTCTATTCATCTGCAACTGTACACAAATAGTCCCTCACAAATGTGCCATTTACTCCTGTGTGGGTAGCTTTTCCTGAAAAGTACAGAGTTGGATTGTTTTAGGAAAACAGTTAGCCTTTTTTTATATATACATAAGTGTATATTACTGACCTGTTTTGAAGGATCTCAAGTGGGAAAGAAGGTTAGACTGACCATCTATTAAAAGTATTGGAAAGCTGAATGCTGCAACCAGATAGTTTAGGTCAATTATGCAATTAACCAATTAGCTGACTGACTTACTCACTTAAGTCATTTATCAAGCGAAGTGCTAAATATTTGCTAGTTGCAGCCTATTGAATTGAAGCATTTGCTGCTTGCTTTTTAATATCACTGTTACTCAAATGTTTTTGGCTTTTGAACCGTTGGTGGTCTCTTTATATCTACTTCGACATATCATGGACAAATGAAAACATAATCATCGGATTAACAGATAATGAAAACGACCATAGTTGCCCCAGTTGGGATACCCTTGATTTGAGCCTTTCTATATGCAGACACTCATACTGTAATACCAACAAACCAAGGGTCATGAACAGGTGGTACAATGGCTTTCTTCAGGGTTGTACTAATGTGGGTGGCGCAGCAGTCAGTCATTCTCTCACTTCAGCACAATGCACTCTCTGTGTCTGTGCATTCATGGCTGTCCTGTCTATTATGGAAACGGAGGGTGTTCGACGCTAGAAGGCAGGGGGACTAAGAATAAAGCAAACAACCGAATGAATGCTGAACAGGATGTGTTTGTATTGGTGCTGCAAAGTGGGGGTTCTAGTCCAGCCACATCCCAATTTAGGAGAGGATGCTAAGGCAAAGGCCCCATGAAATCGCTTTGTGTCATGGGAACATACAAGACTGCTTCCCCTTTAGAGAGTGTAATTTGCCGGAAAACATCATCACAAAGCATTACATAATCAGTGGATCTCCAAAATACAACCCTTGGCCAATTTGACTATTTCACAGGACACTCAGAGGAAGGCATACAAAAAAAGATCCAGGTCTGGGACGCATGGGAGACACCTGAATTTAACAGACCTGTGCAGAGGCTTAGGAAGACATTTTGGCTGCTCGTTATCAAAAAAAAGGAACCAAAATGATGACAAAAGGACAATTTTCAGATACAAAACACCATCAGGGATGAGTGAGCTTGGTTATCTACCTGTAGTGCAGTGGACACTGAGCAATATCGATCATCCTCCCGAGCGTTATAAGAACTTAGGAGGGCTTGGTATGTCTGAGGGCACTGCTGAGGGTCCGAGGCACCTTTCCTTCCATAGAAAGCTGATTGGACGGTGATGGTGGTGCGGGGCGGGCAGCGAACAGACAAGAAGTCTCCGTCACAGGCCTGCTCGGTGTAGTTCCTCAACACTTTGGACAGGTAACCTATGAGACAACAAAATGCCAAAGCAGCTGTTAACTCAGACTCTTGGACCATCGTTGTATGAACAAAACACTTCATTTTGCAACCCCATAGCATAATTTGCATTATATATGCAGTGTAAACATCCTTAGGCTGTATACTTTACTTTCACTGCAGTAGCAGTAATCAGGAGGAAAATGCTTATTAGCCAGCTTAAAGCTAACCTCTGATTTACACAAGCTATTCACCCTCATTTCATGCTACTATCATACACAGGGAGGGTTGTTGCCATGCTACAGTCTTCCAAGGTCTTTTTTGTTCAATAATGAAAGCGTTTCCACGGACACTTGGTTCTACTGCATATCAGCAAGCCCCGACAGATCACTGCTAACATCTAAAAGACGCCTCCAGGCCAAGAATACCGCAGCAAAACAGATAGGGTAAAGCTTTAGCTCCTTTAGCTGTTAGCGTCGGCCCTCCGGTCATGGCTTTAGAGCATACTCTTGTGTTTGATATTAAAAAATACCTACCAGGGATGCTTTTAAAGCCTGACATTATTACACTTTTTATACAAGGATAACGCACATACATACCTACTTATTGGACTTTTCCCATAGATTTGAGTTGTGGGAGGCAACGCTAGCTCAAAATGCTAGGCCAGGCTGCGTGATGGTCAGCTCATTCATGTACACACCAAAGAACAAGCTAAAAGCTACATGTCGTCTATTGAGACATCATGCTGGACCTCTCGCTCTTAAAACTTTTATATACCACTTCTCAGGCTCAGTTTCTATTAGCATGTCATTTGCTTGCTGTGTTTACTCGCATCAAACAACCAGCTGGTATCAAGAATGTGAATAGAAACATTACATAAACCATTTAACGGAACAAGCGCTGCGTGAACTTCTATTTAACCTCGGAGGCTGCTTCGCATCACATAAAAGCTCTCATTCTTTTAAAGAAGCTGAAGTATCTCGGCTAACTCCACTTTCCCATTAGGAGCCTTTGAGAGCTGCCAGTCAGCCTGTCAGTCACACAGGATAAACTGAACCCATCACAAAAGCCACCATTAACATTCCAGCCTGTGAGAAGGAAAGCACAGATAAAGGAGAGAGCTGATCCCCTGGCCACTGTCATATAATGTCTTTCTGGATTTATCTGGACCATTTATGCTGCAGAAGAGACAAACTCTGCTAAAAAAGATCCTAAAAATCTGATGAATAAAGCCTGGCGGACTGGAAGAATTTTAGATTTTCGATGGTCATGCATCGTTTCTCACTCATCTTCAACTCACTGCGAGATGTCAAAGTAAAACATAAAAAAAAATTATTTAACGTTTCCAGGTTGAAAATGCAACTATTTTTACTTGTTCAACGACTGAAAACAACCTCCAGAGCGAGGCCAAGCTTTCCTCTAAGTGCTCTGCAAACACACTTACACAGGAGTAAACACACACATGCTCACACACTCACACACACTCACAAAGTGGACACACTGCGATTCAATTAGCTGTATTTGCTTAGTGTTTGGTAAGGAAGAGGAAATAAACAGAGCTCCCTGACACACACACACACACACACATTAGCACGCATGCACGCACACACATGGATACACACAAAACACACACATTGTCCCCTTATCACCATGGCCACAGTTAAAAGGAGGTAGGGAAACAAGAGACATTCTCAGGCTCTGAAAGGTCGGCCTCACTCTAAATAGAGATGGTTATTAAACCACCATTGCGCAAAGTAACAGGTTTCCACCTGTGGCTGGGTCTGAAAATGGAGAGCAGGTGCACATGCTAAACCTATTTTAAGTTTATTTGGAGCTTATTGGCATGCCACAGACCAAATGATCAGGTCTTGAAACCAATCAATCACAGCAGCTGTCTTTACGTTACAGCTCTGATTTCTATACATTTTACAATACCTGCTTTTCTTTTTATATGTATTTACTCATTTGATCCGAACTGGGTCATTTGTTGGTTACCAAGCTGCATTAAAAATCACTGAAATAAATTGCGACACACGAACACGCTGATGTGTGTATGGCCCGGTTAATATGTCGAGGCTGCCTGACACAGTATCCCCCTGCATGACTTAGAAATTGTGCTTATGGCGTCACGACTGAAAATTGAATTCTTTCAACTGTTGAGCCTTCACTCATTTCTCCCCCTCCTGAGTAACCTCCCCCGCTCGCACACACAGGTCTGCTTTGCCTGCCACATTCCACACAGGGTGAGAGGGAACTTGGCATTTCCCCTGGCAGCGAGACCACACACACACACACACACCCTCACACAAACGTCAACACAAACAACGTGGTAGGAACAAGCCTCGCTGCTTGGCTCTTGAAGGCAGGGCGTGTGTGATGTTGGTGTAACAGTATCACTTTATTAGGGCCAGTTCTTGGCAAAGCGCCAGCGCCATGAGACACCACGGGACTGCGCAGCCCTCCGGTTAACCAAGCCATGGGTGCAGCGTTGTAACCATGGAAACAGAGGTTATGAAGAGGGTGAAACGGAGAGGACTGAAGATGGATGATTTGAATTTGCTTGGGCCACTTGGAGGAGGAGTTTCTCGAGGGAGGGATCGTTGAGCAACAGCTTGAGTGCCGCGAAAGGAGCGATACGCCTCCCTCCACCCTGCAAAGTGGGACTGTGCGTAAAGGCAAACAGATTATCTCACACAAACCCTCAGGTGCTTTCCACAGAATCCATTTCTCTTTTGCTCTGTTTCGCCATCCCGCCCTCCTCCCACTCTCTGCCTCTCTTCTTCAGGATCGTCACTATTGTTCCCTTCACGCTACCTGTTGACTGAAGCCTCCTTTCAAGGCCAACAAATCAGGCGGGGTTAAGGCACCTGTGTAAACCGCCCAGCCAATGACAGGTGTCCCTCAGAGGCAGAAGGCTGAACAATGCTGGAGGAACACCCAGGCGTCTCTCCTTCTCCCTTCTCCTCCCTGTTTCTTTTCATGTGGGGCCAGACTCCTTCCTTAACTAGCTCTCTGCCCTTTCCCTTAACAAAAGCGCCGCACTATTATGTCTGCTGGTTTGTTTATTCGGTCATTAAAAGACAGGAGGTTGCGGTTGTGATGCTGTTCCGTGTACAAACAGGTCGCTCTTGTCGTGGACTGGATTCAAAGGCTTGCAAGGTCCATTTAATCTGTGCCCAAGCAGCAAAGGGATTTGTTATTAACAACTGCACCTGCCTTTTGTACCTATCACCCAACACAGATGGGATCTCGTCATATGATGCGACTTAACCTGTCAGCAGGGAAGAACGTCCATGTTTCAGCTGCAATCGCAGCCTCTCAGCCCAATGCAGAGCTCGAAATCGGCCCTTGTGATTGTTAGCTCCTCATTTGAGGTCATGTGATGACCCTAAAATCTGACCCTGCGACGGAGGGGGTCAGGTATGATGGAGATTAGTGACGGGCCGCTGTGTTGTGTCAACATAACACAGAAAGAGGCCAGCAGGAGAAGGGCTTTCCTCCTTGTGAGTCACAGATTAGTCACAACCTGGTGCAGCTCACATACCAATGCAAATTTACAGCCGAGTGTCAGTAAACATGCTGAAAAATATTCATTCACTGCTTGTATATAAATGGCCAGCTGGAGCCTCCACTGCAATCACACCTGCCTCTCCTTTAGGGTCAGACTGGGAGGTAGATTTAACTAATTCTCCACTAAGCTGAGGAGTTCGGTGTCTGCTGAGAGGACGACAGGTATTTCTGACATGAAGGGCAGGTGGGAGGCTGAGGAATAAGAGGGCGGTTTGACTCCGGTTCAGGTGGCGAGTCTCGCCTGTTACTCAAGCTCAGGGCTTTCCCCTGCTTTTGAAAGATGCCGCCTCCTCCTATTGGCTGGGCCTGAAGAATGAACAATGTGCCGCGGCATGAAGCATTACTGACGTGTTAAAATTGTACCGACTTAATACTTCTTATTATTCAGCTGCTTACTCATAAAGCCCACTTTTATGTTGCTTGTGAAGTAATGTTTGTAAAGCCCCTTGCATTGGGCAAGAACACGTAATATTGCAGAATATTAGAAGATTATAGCTTAACTTAATGCCACAAAAGTGCCTGTTTACATTATGTTTTAGAGATAATCAACAGGCTCTATGAATAGGAGTCATAACTGCAACCTCTTTCAATGGATCATGTACGTACAATAAAGATATATCTGTAGCAACACCTCTAAACTGATTCCCCATGTCCCCATGATGTTCTTGAAAGCTTCAAAATCAAAGGCTGTATCGTGTTTCATCTTGGTACATTAGGTATTTGGGCATTTACAGCTTCATGACTTTATTGGTGTTATTTTAAGCAAATTATAGCCATCAAACCATCAAATCTTCAAAGATGCAGAGCTGCAGGCCTGCTGCTGGAGAAGGAATTCCCTTTAAGTAGTGATTACTGGGAAGAGCGGAGGTTTCCCTCAAAGACGCAGGCAGCGCTCTGGCAAAACTCAAGAGAGGGCGATGGAGATGAAGAGAGGACGAGGAGGAGGTTGAAAAGTAAAGAAGATGAGTGACGGAGAAGCAAAGTGGTCGATAAAGACACGCTGAATCCATAAAGGACACCTGCTAAATGATCAAGTGTCAATTAAACATCTGAAAGGACCTCCAGAGGGTGGCGGCTTTAATTGGACGACACAGCATGCTGGTCATGAGAAAAAGAGCTGTACGGAGAACAGAGGAGAGATCTTTTAAAAGCGAAGCCGCTGCTTACAGGATGTGGCAGCAGAGTCCAAAGGCCGGAGCTGGTGGCTTTAGGCCCTGTAGTAATTACTCTCCTACACAGACCACAGAGGCGGCACCGGGGCCCGGAGCACGGCATGACTTTTAGCCAAAACAACCACCGACTCTAAATCATGTGCGGTCAGAACTATTCATTCACCTCTCCAGACCTTCAGCTGAACATATGATACGCGAGCTGAATGAGACAGGTTGATGAGGTGTGCTGACATGAAATGAGACCTCAAACACGCAAAGAAAAAAGGAGCAAAAGTTCACGTGGACGCCACAAAGGACTGCTACACAATGGACATGATGTCAAAGGAAAGCTACAAGCGGCCGCTGCTGAAAACGTGCCAAGTACAGTCCTCGCTGCTAAGCCATTCAGATTTGGGTCTAAAAAAAAAACAAAACGCATTCCTAAAATACACCACATTCCTCCGCTTACAATACATTAGTCTTGCTACTATAGTCACGTTTTGGATTAGCCTACTTTCTTGCTAATCGCGCTGCGGGGCAGAAAAAGAGCACAGAGATATTTGGCTAAAACTTAAGAAGTTCAATTTGACAAGTCAGAGGAGGATTACCTTTTCAACTACTCAAGTACTGTCAACGCGCAGCCCACTGAAAGCTCTTTCAAGTGCTGCAGGAAGTGTTCAGGGAAGCCATGAAAGATTTTGATTTTAATTTGAAGAAAAGCGCAGCAGCTTGCCATTTAGATACAGAGACTGCAAATATGCAAGGAATTATTGTCCTCATTATCTGAAAATTTGAGAATATGTCTGTCTAATTGTTGCTTACTGAGTCATAATTATTCAATCCAAAGGTTGATCAGAGCAGTAACGATGAACCAAAACAAATACATCTTGGCAGATGTGGGCCCCACGACCAAAACAATGAGCTGAAAGATGATAAAACGCTCTGCAGAGCTGAGTTAAAATGCACAGTTGGTCACTATAAGCAACTCTTCTGACATTACACATAATCATTTGATCCATTGTTAATATATTAATAAGTATTGATTAGAGACGCTTTAAGTTTTGAAACCAAGTGAGGCGCTTTAACCCTTCACCTGCACATAAAAGCTTACATTTGTGAAAACTTGCACACACTTTGAATACAGATTATTGATAAACTAATAAGAACAACTACTCTGAGAAGCAACATTTCAGTCAGCCTTTATGTTTATTTAGTAGCTGAGGGGATGGTTTTAATGAGGTCTGTGTATTGACAGCATTAATGGGTGGCACGAGACGGCAGACCTTCGAGAATACTTACTGAACATGTCAACATACACAGACACAAAGCACACACAGTTACAGAATGGGTGGGGAGTGTCAGCTGAGGGGGCTTACTCACATGAGGGTTGGTCCCCCTGGATTTAACCCCACTGAGGACCAAAACGACACAACTTCAAACCCAGTTTAAGAGCGTCCTCCCCTTCTCCCTGGGATATAAACCCAGCATGTGTTTCACACTTTGCTATCAGACTTCACTGATCAAACAACAGCTAAAGGGATTGGGAAGAGTGAGGCTGAAAAGGAGAAGGAAACACCATGATAGAGGACTTATTGGCTTATAACATTCATCAGAGCCTCTTCCAGCCAATAGAGCTGACATGGACATGTCATTTTCACAATCAGAGGGGTAAAACGACGTGCGTACACGTGCCGTCCGTGTGCATGCAGCTTTAAGATCCTGCATCTATTCTCACCGTTTTCAATATGTCATCAGCAAGAGCAGCCAGATATGAAAAACAAAACAAATTCACGTGTTTAGATTTGGTTCACTGATGCACTAAAATTCTGCAGATTGGAATCCGGAGACAGAGGGTAGGTGTTTGCATGTTTACCCAAATCGCTTTTAAATCACAGCATGGGTCTGCCTCAAGCTGTGTATCAATATCCTCAGGTGATGGTCTCCTTAACTTGAATGTCAGAGTTGCTAGCACACCCCCTTCCTCCCCCGTCAGACAGACACCGGAGCCCGAGCAGCTGAAGTCATTAAGACCGGAGACACAAACACAAACACTCCGCCTGCCCGGTCCTTTTCCTCCTCCCAGAGATGGCTTATCTTTCTAACACCTACACACACAAACACACACACATGTTCGCACATAAACCCACAAAGGCATGCAGACACAAACCTGCTGGACACAGACAACAAACTTCAACCCTCACCCCTGCCCTAAGCTTTCCTGAACACAGCTAATTTATTAATTTACACGATGACATGTGAACACAAAGCAGCATTCTCCTGGGCTTATTATGGGCTTTGTGTATAAAAACAGTTTTCAATTAACCAACAGGAAAGAAAATCGTGAGCGTGAAAAGACGAGACAGGAGAGGTAACAAGGGTTTCATGCTGGAAGATTTACTCATAGATAAATGGGTCTTCCCTTTACCCAGGTCCCCTGTACGACCCTCCTCTCAACCAAAGTTGGGCAAAAAACCAACCCTGTTGCCACAAAACAACATCAAAATTGGATGAGTCTGCAAAACATCACATGATCTTGCTTTCTGCGATATCAATGCATGGCAACCACGGGACAGTTATGGTTTGGGAAAAATTGTGGCTATTAATAGAGTTAAGGTTAGATTAGGGTTAGCCCATTGGTTATTGTACTTACTGTCAACAATTTAGCCTCTGGGGGCAACGGACAGTGATTTGGGACTTCCAGTTTAGCCAGCGGATATCCAGATAACGGATATTCAGGCCAAGTCTTCCTCTTGTGTGCCGGTCATTGTTTATAGTTTACAGTGTTTAAATTGTTGTCAGAGGATAGTTGATGGGTTCCAAGATTGCATTTCAGACAATGTGTTCTGCCTAATTTGATCTCCATTGTTTACCTGCATTCAACCAAAGCCTGCTCAAATGTGATTAGTCAATACTACTCGGACTACAGGAACACTTCCAGTACAACAATCTTGTCCCTTGCCTACAGATTCTGCCTACTATACAGATATCTGCTTATAAAGATGAGGATTAGGCTACTAAAACAGTTCACAAACTTCGGTTGCCGGCAGGAAAGTTGGCGGTGCTACAAGCCATCCAACACACTGCCCCTACTACATCATTGGGTTAACTACCTCATGTATAAGCGCTGCCACTGGATCCAAATCACAAAGCACAGAATCGTCTAATATGGTCAAAACTGACAGAGATGCATGAGACAGATTCTGCTAAGTTTCAATAATAAACGCAGAATATCTGCATAATTTAAATAGAATTATTACATGATTAATATCAACTCATGGATGATATGAATGATGTGGCCAATTTGAGCTTCAGTAATAACAAACCGGCTTGTCAAAAAGTGAATTTGCTTATGAAAGATGTTACAGGTGAAATGATAGCATGATGATTGCTGGTGCAGTTTTATCTGCCAGGCAAAGAGAGGAGGGATTAAATACAGAGAACTGGAGGGATGTCACATGCTAAGTCAGACACATGTCAGGCGGGAGGTGGAATTCATGCTCTGGAGGAGGCTGCCAGCACAACATGCTCCTCTTGCTTGTTCACAGCCACACACACACACAGCCAAGGACACAGATCCGCACTGAACGGAGGAGCTTAAATGAAACCACAGACAGGCTCAGGCTGACAGTCAAAGGCTAACTCAGTCATGTTAGCAGCAAGGCTGGCGGTTGATATTTCAGATTACAGGTGTTAGCGAACGCCAGCAGACAATGGGAGGACTTCCACTGGTGGGTGTGCTGTCTAAGCTCACCCTGAGGGGGTGACTGGATAGAAAACATCTGCCAGCTTGGAGATGGCCTCACGGTTGGACAGTGGCCGCTGAGTCTACCCTTGGGAGTCCCCAAAAAGCAAACACTGGTCCCACCCAAGCCCTCCCATGACCTCTTTTAGCACGTGCCTCTCCTTACGACCCCTGGGGGTCAAAGGGCACTAGGCGAGAGGACGCATTGACTCCCTGAGCATGTGCGTTGAGTGGGGATGTGGGGGCGAAGGGTGACAGAGTCGAGGGGCACAGAGGTTCCGGGAACACCCTCGCTGGTGTTTGGATGCATGTCCAGACACCCACAGAGAAAGTGTGTGTGATAGAAAGAAAGACACAGAGGGACGGAGAGAAAGAGCCACAGGAAGGGAAATCTGTCATTTTAATGGTCACTTTTATGGCCTGGGAGAGTTGGGTGGCAGCCAGACTGCCCATCACTAACCACAGTCCAGCAGACCCCAGACAGATGCATCAGTGTGTGAGCTTTATTCTCACAAAGTGAACGACAGATGTATCCTTCTTCAGTCGCCGTCACCGCAGTGGATTGGATTTAAGTGACTGCTGGGTGGGGCAGCGCTTGCCTCAGGCTGAGAGAAGTCAGCCTGTGACAGAGAGGTCATAAAGGAACAATCTCCTCTGCAGAGTTGGTCGCTGCACAGCTGGGCTCTGAAGCAGCGATTGTGAAACATGAATGAAGCTTGAAGCGTGTGCTTCGCGTGAAGTGATGCTATGCTTCATTGGCTGGGGAGCGACTGTGGAGGTGTGCAGCTGCATTGATGCAAGAGCATGACACTGGATGAAAAAGAGAAGATAAAGATGAAAACACGACATTTGGAGGCTGGATGAGAACTTTTCCCCATTGAAATGAACATTTTAAAGTTTTCTTTTAACCATATCCTTTTATCTCTTAGATAATTCAGCTATATGTAGATAGATTAGGGCCATCAGTTTGAATTATTTCCACTGTGACTCTCTAAAATCTTGTTTTTCCCTTCTCAAGTTTTCAAAAGTCCACAAACGCCCCCACAAAACAGTAATCAGTTTTAATGCAATAACAGCAAGAGAGCATACCTCTATCCAGGTTCAAGCATGCGCTGTGAAGTGAAGGGAGGTATTTCCTTTAAAAAAATAGGTAGGAGTGGGTGGGCACTGAAAGGCTGAGCTTTTGAGGAATTAACAAGCTTATCAGGGGGGCAGTTCTGTGAAAACAAGCAACAGAACAACTCCTGAGGAGCCGAAGGAGCGAAAAGCTGTCTGCAGCATGTCCAATGGGACTTAGCAGGGAGATCTTCCATTTCCGACAAACGCACACAGGTCTGCAGGGATGACCAGACTAAACGTGAAAGCTCACCTTGCTCTATTCATTCAGAGTTTCACGCAGAGTTTGTTTTTGTAGCTACCAAGTAAGCGGGGTCTCTGTGGGTGAAAGTTTTTGCCTGCTGAGCGCACAGCCACCTGCACTTCTGTTAGTGCTAATTAGCAAATGATGCATGCTAACACACACCTGCTCAACATTGTCTTGGTACCGTGCGTCACCATGCTAGCATGCTGATGTTAGCATTTAGCTCAAAGCACCACTGTGCCTAAGTACAGCCTCACAGAGACACTTGTCTGACTCTCATTTGTAATCACTGTCATTGAGTTTGTTGTCTAACACTGTTTTCCCAGTTTCAGGCTTGCTTTCAATAAGTGAGGGCAAAAGAATCAACCTCTCACCGACCAAAATGTACTGTAACACTATTCTCAGCAATAAACTGGGCACAACCAATGGCATCCAAGCAGAAGCTCTACCAACCAATCAGCCAGCAGCCCAGGATCTTGAACTAGCTGCACTGTAATTAAATAGGACAGACTTATTAGAACTGAGCCAACTCGCCGAGCAAGCCAAACAACTATGATCACATTTATCGTTATCAAGATAAATCCAAATTTTTCCCTTTTATCATCAAGCTCTAACAGGATTTTCGCAATGACGCCACGCTGCCAGCGGAACAAATGAAGTCTGAAGTTTGCCTGCTGCAAACGAATTTGGCCTGAACATGGAAAAAACAAGGCAAATCTCTCTTCTCCCACCTCTCTCCCGTTTCCTCCCCCCTTACCTGAGCTAGCCGGAGGGGCCAGTAAGCAACAGATTAGCAGTGCTTTGGGGAGCAGGCTGCTGTAGCGTGCTGTAATGCAGACTGTCAGTCCGACACAGTTGGGGGGCTACACAATGCCTCCTTGTTCAGACTGGCCCTTCTGTGCCCCACCTCTCTACCTCTCCATCTCTCTCTGTCTCTCTCTCTTTGCCTCTAGGGTTTTAATCAAACCATAAATGTTCAAAATGTTCTTTCCCCTCTCATATACTAAAGAAAGCACAGGGTGAAGAGGACTGAAGGATGGAGGAAGACTAAAAAGGAAGGCAGATCAAGGCGGACATGTTGACTCCTAAACCAAACATAAATCAGCTCCCAGGAAACAGAGAGAGAGACAGAAAGAAAGAGACGGGGGGGAGGAGGAGGGACATCAAAGCATGGTTGACATTCTCTGAGATGCAGGAGCAGGGAAGGTGTGTGCGCCGGTTTTTGCACGCGCATGCGAGCGTGTGTCGTGGGGCTTTGTTGAGCGCATAATTCAGCAGCCAGCACATAAGTGGGGTGGACATGGGGAGATAATTGCCAGCGCACACACCCACCAGTCTCTTTCTCAACACTTGTTTCTGTTTGTCTACAGCTCAGTTTCATCCTCGAGCCGGTTGGTGCAACGCTCCGTACCTGCAGCAGCAGGCATCGCCACTTATCTGGTTCTCAAATAAGCTTTCTGCTCGCAGAGAGTCTGCGTTCACAGTATGACAAATGAGGCTGCAGTCTCAATTAATCACACAATTGTTGCCTAAACAGCGATAGCTCGCTAACTGCAGCTGCATGCAGCGACGCCGGGGTGTCACTCAAGAATCCTCTTCACACGTTTCGCAGTGTTTTCTTTAGGGCTTCTTTGCACCTCCCCGATGCAAGAGAGGGCAAGTGCAAACACACACAGGCGATGCCGACATATACATCTTTGCAGTTTAGGAATTAGACCCCCTCCTCTCTCCCCAATAACAGTTATTACTATAAAACCATCCAGCTCAACATCTGACTGGGCGATTTGGGTGGTTTTAGGGATAGACAGAAATCTATGCAAAATAATGATTATCATATTAAGGGCTGACTGGTTGAGCAGTTTTCTGCTGATTATAAGTCTTGATTAAGACATCCAGCCTTATTCAGCAGGTAGTCAGAGCTCCTCCTCAGCCTGTGGAGGCAATTTTGAATGCAGTCTGGTTTTAATTTGGGAGTTTCACCTCAGGTATGAGACAGACTGTGTTTGAAAAGGTGACATCTGGGTGGGACAACAGCCAGTGTAGAGGAGTGTCCAGACTCCAAGTGAAAAGCATTAATTAACCATTTCTCATATTTATGTTAATTACTACCATTGTAGTATCTTCGTTTCTTACATTCCTGTGTTTAGAATTACAAATACAATTACAAATGTAATAAAAAGAAACCGTACTTCCAAAAGTGGGATACACACAAAGCAAAACAACGCACGTTCAAAAATATCTGTGGAACAGTTGGTTCAAATTAAGGGCCGCCTCCCACTGGGCAGATAGCCAATCATACTTAAGGATAAAGGGTCGCCAGTCAGATTTCAGGGGTGTCCAGGATTCTCATTGGATTCAGGCTATGTTGCCTTGTTGTTCTGGTCCGGTTTGTGTCCGCGCTGACTTTTTACAAATGAACCAAGAGCTGCGGTTACAAAGTTCTTCTGCGGCGCTACACGAACCCACAGGAGGAAGTCAAAGAGCTCGCAGACAGAGCTGACTCTGAGCATCGTTTATATTACGAGTCTGCTGCTCAAACACATGTTAGGAATAACAACTGACAGGTAGAAACAGGATGAAAATGAGGCGTCTCGCACCGTAATATTAACAGGTGATAGTTAGCGTGTGGGCACTAAGTGTCACTCGCTGCACAGAGGAGGCACAACACACATCTGTTTGAAGGCCTTTTCACTTTGTCCCAGGCTGCGTTCCAATAGCAACGCTACCATACTATTTAGTATGCCAGAAAAAGCTTCAGTATGCCCCAGTACATCGTAAGTCAAATGCAGTGTGCCAAAAATACCAGGATGTCCTACTGCATCCGGTCCAGCGTGCTTTTCTGGCTATTCAGACCCACAATCCTCTGCACAGCAGAAACTTCGCCACATGGAGAACACAGACGCAGCACCACCCTTTCAGGTGGCCTTGGACCAGTTTTTGGTGCACACCAGAGTTCAACTGACAGCTTCACAGCAGCCTAAATGAGCACAGTGGGCAAGCAGAGTTAGGTGTGAAAGCACCAAAAATGAGCAGAAAGGTATTTTCTGCAATCAACTTTCCACCATCTTGTTTGCTTTTTTCACTGAACAGCAGTTTTAAGCAGCATCAGATCTAAGAGTAACGTTGCACAGACAGAACAAAACAGTGGGACCGCACAGAAACAGTGCTTTTTATTGACATACAACACACCGGAAGACAAGCCTTCACTGATTGCAAAACAGTTTGCCTGACAAGTGTGTGTCTGCTCTCTGTGTGGCACCAGGACATTACTGACATACCACAACTTAATTTAGTCTAATATTGCCCCAACAGCAACCAAATCATTTATTAAGCATTACCTCAGTCAGGATGTGCTCTCTCCCCACACATGCACTGGCAAAGAGACAAAAACGTATTTTGATTGGTGCACGTCAGTACGGTTTATATGCCACGACTTGACTCGGTTGACACAAAGCTCGTCTTTAAAGCTACATCTGCTCTGAGCACATTTTCACATTAATTCTTGTCAACACTTTTATATGCGGTGCTTTGTGTTTTCATCGAATTTCCTGCAGCGCGCTGTTGTCGCTCTGCATCGCTTTGCTGGGACTTCAAAGCATTTGCTGCAGTGTGATGTGGGATAATCTAACTTCCTCCTGCTGAACTTAAAATGAGCAGAGGGGAAGAGTTGTTTCCCATCTCTCATCTCCAACACCGCTCCGTTGTTCCCTGACATGATGCCGAGCTCTGCTTTATGTGCGTGTTTGTTTATGTACTTATTGTATCCAGGGGGAAGGACTAACACAGTGGGTCATGTCTTTCATTGCTATCATGTTGTGTCAGGCCAGACTTCACACACACACAGTGCAATAAATGCACACAGACACGCACACATATATCTAGAAGTTATCTACGCTACATCTCCAAGCTGTCTGCACCCAAAGGCTCTTTGGTTTCACATTTCCTTTTACTACTTTGACTGCAATTGCAAGAGGCGTCTTGTTAGCGCCAAACGTAAAAGATGGGACTGACACTGCTATATATATAATGAGCATCGCTCAGCTATCAGCGCTACATGGAAATGGATGATATGGTGTTTCTAGCCGTCAGCGTTCTAAATGTACACGTTTCTGTAATGTGACGCGAGACAATCGCCTCTGGGCTGAGGCAGCCGTCTGCAGGTTGGTTCTGTCTTCTCTACAATCCGCCTTTGAATGTTGATCTATGAGTTGTGGGTGTTGAGCTGTTAGGTTATCTATAATTTTTGTTACTTAACTTTCATGAAAGCAACACCTACATGGATTTAATAAGGGATTTGAAAGGATTTAGATTCGATAAGCGGATTCCGAACTAGTTTCAGATTTGCTAAAATGCAATCAAACCCCAACCAAATCCTTCTGCAACGTGTCTCCCCTCTATGTATTTACCCAAAACAAATCAATAAATGGTTATTGTTCAAACCTGAAGTCACTTCAAACACTGTGTATGTTCAGCCTGTAGCAAAAACAACACGTAGCCTAAAAGAATTCTCTCTTATTGACACCCAGCAACTGTGTTTTGATGCCATCATGCAAAGAATGGAAATGTCTTGACAATTCACTCCTTTGAGAGCCTCATTCACAGAGACTATCCTTTGAACAGCCCCCCTCCCATTCAGCTGGAGAGAAAAGCAGCCTTATGCCAGGCCCCCGCTGCCCGCCTCGCCGCCTGCCTCCACCGCAGCAGACAAAACAAACGGGAGGCAGGATTTGTTTAGACAGAGCTCACCTGGCGCACACAGAAACAGTGATCAGGCGAGCCCTGAGGAGGTGGTGGGGAAAGGAGGCGCGGGGGCCGATGACCGCACGAGTGGGGGAGGGGGAAGGGGTCAAGAGAGGAGAGCGTGGGGTTCAGCGCGCTCCCCCTCATCCAGGACCACGCAAAAATCAGAGCGGATTAAGATCTGAGGGGCCTCGAGTGGCGCTCACAGGGGTGTGTTTGTGTGCAGGCGTGGGGGTGGGCGGTTAGGGGGTAGCCTAATCCAGGACTTGCTCACAGGGTGACAGCATAGTGGATTTGTGGCTCTTTCTGGCTGCACTGTCGTGCGGCTTAGAGCAACTTGCCCATAGAGAAGGAATCAGCTGATGTGTCACCGAGGAAGCATCGAGCCCTGCAGTGTTTCCACGTCACAAGATCAAACAACAGGAAACTGTTTGCAGGGCCGCATATAACAAATATTTATAGAGCGATCTGATGACTATGTCCTCCATTAATTTAACAGATTTGGCCTATAAATGTCAGAAATGAGCTGAAAGTATCGATAATTTCCCAGAGCCAAAAGGGACCTATTGTGACATTGTTCTTGCTCATAATTTCAATTATCGCAGTTATGCCTCTACCGAATCTCTGGGCACAGATTAGTTTCATCTCTCAGCCTCTCAGCCATCTTCATCCTCTTCTGAAGTGAATTCAAATTCATGACCTAAACCCAAGTGTTGACTTTCCTACATTTCCCGACAGCGGTCAACATGCGCTGTGAGGTTCGACAGGAGGGAACAAAGAGCAAGATGGATGGTAACTCCCCCTAACCACACTCACAGTTACTATGGGCTGACCTCAGTTGACCCCTTGGCCCCTCAACAGCCTCACATCCCATTGACTGGGGTTAAATGGGGTTTGGCCTACGGGGTTTTACAACAGAGAAAGAGAAAACGTACTTCACTGTAACATTTTTTGCAGCGATTCTGAAATATTCTACAGTTATGTGTGTGTTTTGTCAAATGAAACGAGTCCAAAGGCCCGGTTGCAGCAAATGCTCGATTCTTGTTATCGTTTCTGAGCTTTTCCACGTTCATCGCTTCACTTTTCCTTCACAACTAAGTGTTGACAAAAACAATAATCTGTTTTCTGTCTGTGTCAGCAGATGACGGCAGCCAGCAGGAGACAGAAAGGCAGAAATAACAGCCAGTACGGCAGCACTCCCTCAGGTACGAGACACGCCTGCCTTCAGGCACCAAGAACAAACATCATTTATAGTCATAGACATGAGTCAAGTGCAGGGCTGCCACAGTGATTATTTTCATTATCGATTCGTCTGTGGCTCTGTAAAATGTGTGAAAATACACATCGTAATCTCCTAAAGGCCGAGGTGAAGTCTTCGCATTGCTTTAATTGTTCAACCAACACTCACAAAGCCTCAAATACTCTATTTACTATCACTTCAAAGACAGAAGAGCAGCACATCCTCACAGAGAAGCTGGCACTTCAGCTCATAAAACGACGTCAACAACTTCTGATTTTCTAAACAGCAGCAGATCTATTTTCACCAGTCTCCTTCTAAATGAATCAAATAATTGTCTCAGCTCTGTTTTGGCATTAAAGTATGTAGTAACTGGTGTTTTGGTCTGTGTTTGCACGCAAAAAGCAGAGAAGCATGACACAGAGTTCTGCTCCTGGACGGTTGGCTGCTAGCTGTCTGCTGAAGAACAGTTACATAACAAGCTGAGGTCGACACATGAGTGAACCTGAGCGAAAACACGCAGGAGAGGAAGCAGAAAGCATGAAGTTCTGTGATCTTTCAGGTCATAAAATCAGCGCCGACTTATTGATAACTTGTAATGTGAGGAGCATTAATTAGCTAGCATGCTATGCCTGTTAGCCTGGGGGCTCTGAAGTGTTGCACAGCTCCCTCCATACCTCTAATTAGCCGTTCAGGCGGCTTTAAAATAGAAGATGATAACAGGGGAAGAGAGCGAATTAAATTACCCACCAACATACTGTAGTTTGTTTCCATTTCTGCAGTGGGCTCAAAGCCGCCGCTGAAATATGAAACTGCAATCACTCCAGCTGTCGATGCAAATGCAACACACAGAGAGGCATGAGGTGAAAATAGCGTGTGATAAAATTAAATCTTTTACTGCTATAAGCTTTCCCTTGGGAATCAACAGTTGGTTCATTCGCAGCAGTGACTGAGGCTCGTGGACGGGAGCGGACCGTCCGCCATCACTGACTGACCGACAGATGTGAGATCTATACCCCGCCACTCCCGTCGCCCTGCACCCTGGCACCACCTGCCAATCAAAGCACTCCCCTCAGACTCAGAGGAGGCTCCAGCTGGTGGAGAATGTGAGGACTGTGGAGTTTCTTTGTCTCAGAGGTATTCTGAGGCAGTCCCCTTCCTCTCATTCCAGCCACAGGTCGGAGTTTCTGTAAATGCCCTGGTGAGCAAACAAAATTGCATCTGGAGACTGACCATCAGCGCCTATAGGAAAAAAAAAAGATCTACAGTCCATGTAAAGCAAAGGAGGATCCAAAAATGCCAGCAGTGTTTCCTCCAATCCCCTGCAGAGCTAACTGATTAATGAGACACTGAACAGTCCAGAGGTGGACAAGCTGCACCAAAGATGAGATTCCAACAAATCAACTCCTGCCTCTGACACAGTGTGTTTGCATAATCACGTCTAATCCAGAGTGCTGCTACACCTGCTCTGAGCAGCAGCCGCTCTTCTCCCCATCCTGCTTAATTAACCACCATCAGATCCACTCAATCAGACCATATATGACAAAACCAACAACCGCTGACACATGCGTGGCAATTACAGAAATGTAACCTCGTTAACAGCCCTCCCTGAGCTCCATGATCCTTAGCAGCTCATTAGGCAGCAGCGTGGACACATGCACACACGATCATACACACGGGGCATGTTCCATACATCTGCTCTTTAGCACCTTTCCCCACAGTGTTCTCTGGTCTGCTCGTTTCCAGCCATTAGACCCATTAGAGGCCAATTAACACCGACACAAAGCTCCCTTCCTGTTTTATGGCACAGTAAACAAAACCTGCAGGCTTGCCTTTGGGCTCAGTAGAGCTCAACAGGCTGTAATGCAACACAGAATAACTCATTAGTTCACTAATATGCTGCTTTTCCTTTGCAGCCTGCGCATTCTGCGGAGGATTGCGCATAAACCAAACGTAATTGGCAGGTAATGATAGGGACACTTGCATTGGCTCAACATTTCAAAATGATTGTACATGAAGCAAATTAATCATATAAAAACTGCTCTGTGGTCGGTTTGCTTTCTTCTCCTAGCTGTAAATCTGCGGCAAAGGACGGCACCTGGTGCAAACAATAGCTCCCATCTAGTAACACATTAACCACATTATCCCGTTTATCTCGGCAGCATCAATGGGATATGTGTTGCAGATACACGCTGCACTGATAAAACCAACCCTTAATCCCTCCAGCCAGACGACTTTGGTAAAAGGGGAACCTGTCTGAAGTGCCTCATGTGGGTCATTCTTCACAAACTGTGTCAGAATTGGCCCAAAAGATAAGCGCAATACGGGTGTTTTCGGCGTGTTTAAGTTGTGTTCTACTCGGTTTGTGGAGTGTGCATGCTGCAGCACGCCACAGGCACGGGTCCTCCTCAGAGAAGAAGTTGATGCGACACCAAAATCACCTCTCAGAGTTGTTTTGGGAGTCGTGCGCAACAGTTTCAAAGCATGCGTAAATGACTAATCCTATATTTCATGTCCTTGGGTGCAGCCTTTACGCTTCTCAAGCGTAAAACTGGATGAAGCTTTAAACGCAAGGAACACACGCAGAATAAAACAAATGCTGGTCACGTTTTTTTAAAAGCTTGGAAACAGGTTTACGCTGCGTTTTTTTTTTCCAAACAAAGCGTGAACACAACGCAATAATTCCCCACCTGAAAAGTCTGAAGAGCCCTTGGTGAGGTCGCACAGGACGGTCAGGCACGTTATTCCCAACAGGAGCGCAGAAGTGACGGCTGAGAGAGTCCCATCTGAGAAGAACATCCTTGAAGCCTCGAAGTTTGGGGTTTTCTCCGTAGCGTTAGAAAGTCCAGCAGCAGCATTGGCGTTCAGGTTCTGCGACGCATGCGGGAGATGTGCGGTCCCATATCTCTAGTCTTCCCTCATCCTCCCACCGCACCGCTGCGAGACCGGGATCGAGGTTCCTCTGGGGCTGGAGCAGTGCTGCAGCTCTCTGAGCGCATTTCTAACTGCGTGTTGTGTTGTGGAGGCAGCCCACCTGGAGGACCGCCGCTCCCCTGCATGGTCTCAAAGACCCAGAGTTCCCTACCGGACACATGCAATAATCCAGTTCTGTCTTTCTTTCAGTTTTGATACCCTCCGTGCATTTTGTTTTCAATACTTTCGAGCTTCTGGGGAAAAACATGGATGCAGGATTTTTACTTGTTATGGGGTGTCTGGTATTGCTGCTTTTACTGAAGTGGAGGATCTCAAAAATTCTTCCTCCACCACCATTGAATTGTCAGTGGAATAAAGTTAAATACCTATAAAAGACCACTAATGGGAAAAAAGCTTAAATTCTACGTATAGCCTACATTATAAATGCAAGCATTTTAAATACATAACATCTCTAAAGGAAATACGATAGGTAGCGTATTTGTTACGCAGTTATTTGTTTAGTTACAGACAAAAATATGGAAGATGGATTTCATTAACTCTGACAAAATGAAAGACTCGTCAACTTAAGCACTTTAAATTTGGTCATCATCACTAAATACACCAGCATTAACACCGATATAAACTCTGCGGGCTGTCTAAAAACATCTTTGCTTTGCATTTTGCTTAACAATAATGGTGAACGCAAACAGTCACTTGTAATCATACAGGCAGGTTGGCTACGGCTGTCATCAGTAAGCCGAGCCTTTTAATTAAAATTCATATAATTAGCTAGATTTTTGTTGCAGTATGTCGGCGTCACTTGTTTTTCTAGCTTAGAGTTAAGTTGTGCACTTGGATAAAATTGGAGTACCGGTATGTAAAACCGACGGTGCACTTGCGCCATCTTGTGGACGGTGGTCTGCATTGCGATTTCGAACAAAACGCGCTGCAGTGACGTTTGGCTACACGGCTTCCGTAAGTTCGCATGTGACTACAGAAGGTCAGACATGGCCGCCTGTGCAAAAGGGCTCGACAAATTTATTATTTCACTGAGGTTGTTGCGAAACCTCCAATTCCAAAATGAACGTGAGTAAATCGAACAAGCTCGTTTTTTTCCGTTATACTTCATAATTCGCTGTTAGGCTTCGGCAGTATGTAGCTAACGTTAGCACTAGCAGTGTACTTCCACTATGAGCTAACGTAGCTAACGGTAGACAGTTAGCTAGCCAGCTCTCAACCTAGATTAATAGCAACTTAATTCTACTTTGACCGCAAAAATACTCGGCGAATGTCTTATGTTCTTGTCACTTTCAGGGTTTCTGTCCACGTCTGCGTGTCGTCTGGCTGCGGGGAACCGCGAGCAGCCACCAAAATTCACCCCTCCATCTAAACCTGTCATCGTAGATAAAACAGAGACCGAGGTGGCTCAGCGAAAGTAAGATCGACATCACGGCCTCACACTGACACACACAAACACCGAAACCTGTGTTTTTTGACGTGCTGTCTCACCCTGTCAGGTTCCTGAGCCCAGAGTTCATCCCTCCCAGACAGAGAACAGACCCTTTTAAATTTGTCCTTGAGAGGAAAGACATGATCCGCAGGAGGGCTGTGCTCAGCATCCCTGAATTTTACGTAGGTAAGAACCCAGGTGAAATGCTCAACAGGTGTTTCCCACTGTGAGGTGGGAGATTTACCAACTTACCAAGCTTAGAATAACTGTATTGCTCTTTTTTCCTTTGGTACAACACTGTCTTTGTCTCACTGTAGAACCTTGCAAATATAACGTGCTTTTGAAAATAACATGCATAAAGTTTGTTTGTATTGTCTTTTAATGGTGTAAATTATTTTAACTGTGTTTCAGGGAGTATCCTGGCAGTGACCATGGCTGACCCTAATGCCAGTGGGAAGACTAACCGCTTTGTTGGCATCTGTATCCAGAGGGGTGGAAAGGGGCTGGGAGCCACATTTATCTTGAGGAACATCATTGATAACCAAGGTGAGGTTTATTTATAATCTGTGTAAGTGCTGGTTTAATAAAGGGTTACTGAAGGCCACGCAGA
Organism: Chaetodon trifasciatus; assembly: GCA_037975065.1. Classification (NCBI taxonomy): domain Eukaryota; kingdom Metazoa; phylum Chordata; class Actinopteri; order Chaetodontiformes; family Chaetodontidae; genus Chaetodon; species Chaetodon trifasciatus. The sequence goes on along the minus strand of JBBMOE010000007.1, from coordinate 10,138,882 downwards.
CTGAAGCAACAGTGTCTCCTGCTATGAAGGAATATAAAGATATTCTTCAGTATTATTCGAAATGATAAATTAAATTGCTTTGGCCATTGATCGTGAACCAGGTGTTCTTCAGGTTAAACACCTGTTTCAATCATCTACTTCTTTGTGTGTGCTTGGCTCAGGCATAGAGATCTGCTACGAGCTGTACAACCCTCGTATCCAGAGCGTTGAGGTGCTGAAGCTGGAGAAGAGGCTGGACGACAACCTGATGTACCTGAGAGACGCTCTGTCTGAGTACAGCACGGTGGACCCGGACATGAGGCCTGTGCCCTGCTCCCCCAGTGGAGAGGTGCCTGTCAACAAGGTGAGGGAGCATCAAGATAGAGCCTACTTCATGACCCTCAAAACTCAACTTACTAAACCACTTAGAAGCCCAAAAAGCAGATGAAAAAAAGATTAGAATTTCAAATGACTGAGCATTTCTGTCTGTTCACCAGATTAAAGTAAAGATGCGCCCAAAGCCATGGTCCAAACGCTGGGAACGACCCAAGTTCAACATCCAGGGGATCCGCTTCGACCTTTCCCTGACCCCAGAGCAGATGGAGCACGCCCAGAAGTGGGCAAGGCCTTGGGAGGAGTACGACATGCTGAAGGAGTACGACACCTCCAAACTGGAGGAGCAGATCCTTAATGAGGTCCAGCAGGAGATGAGCAAGTGAGGAAGATCCTCCTGAAATGTTTTTCGGTTTTACCATCAACAGACTTTTTCAGGAATGGAAAAACACTGGGATGCAAAGTTTGCGTGGATGTGGAGCTCTGCTGGATCAGTTTTAAGGTAGTCCAGATGGTCTTCTCACACACGAGGAGGAGCCAAGATGGAAGCTGTTGTATTCTGAGGAGTTATGCCTTCTTCTTTTTGTCTTGTCAGTCTGCTGTCCAGTATAGGAGCGCTGAATGTCGCTGGCCTTAGTTATGATCATGCAGACCCATGAAGCGGTTTCTATAATAAAAGCTATTACACCATCTTTTGAATTACTTTTTATTCTCCCAAGAAACATAAACGAGTTTGTGTTTCTGTTTTGGCTGCTGTCAGGTTTATGTTTTGCTTGTTGGCCGGTTGCGTGCCTGTAATTGGGTTGAAGTAATGGAGTCTTGACACTAGGTGGCACTATTCCTCCATATATGTCGCAACCATCAGCAGTTGCATAAGCAAGCCTTTGTTGTGTCCACAGTGTTTTTAGGGAAACTCCTGCCATGCTAAATAAACAGATGGTTTATTATTTCAGCCTGTTTCCAAACAGCGAGTTTACTGACTTATCTGGTTGTTAACCTTAAAAAAAGTCTTTGTTCGTGTTTCAGATTTGAGGGTCTTCTGGGTTTTAACTTAGTAAAGTTTTCCAGATAAATCAGTAAACCTGCCTCCTGGAACTGGCCCCAGTGCGCCGCACAAAACCTGGTATTCTGGGACCAAACACCAAGGACACCCGGTAGTGTTTTACTGTTGTGGATGGAAAATTGTGGTGTCGAGACGGTATGTTAGAGCGTCAGTTGGGTAGTATAAAAACACTTGGACTCCTTATGTTATGTCTGCTCTCTGTGAATGTGTGTGTGTGTGTATAAACACGCTGAATGAGTCCCTGCACTCTAATTTCTCCATATTACAGGATGAGACGCGGAGAAAATGGTCTCTAATACAGGAGTAGCAGATGTTTACTGAGCTCATTATGGACCACACAGGAGATACAGCGGAATAAAGAGAGTGATTATTCCTGTTACGTTTAAGGTAATGGAATGGAAGAAATGCAGTTAAGCTTTTAACGGCAACAGTCAGAAATACACACAGTATTGGGTCGAGTTAATGGTTCTGATTATTTTAACCAAATTGCCAAATCTGCACCTGTTGAAACAACCATACGTCTCAGCCTCTCCTTCAGTGTTGTGCACAGTGTGTTTAGTCCCACGGTTGACTCTCCACCTAATTTACTCGCTACCCAATCAGACCTGACCTGCAGCAAAGAAAACCAACTCCATCTGCTTGTGTGTACAGTAGACTGAGAGCCTGTCCTGCACATTGTCATTACACTACCCACTGAACCAGCTGGCCCTTTCACCTTTTCATTTCTCACTCTCAGTATTTCTGTTTGGGACTGACTGATGTTCACATGTGGAGGCGGTAACAGAAATGTTTATCCTACAGCACATTGCCCGAGTCTTTAGAAGCATTCCACGGCGACACCACTGGACTGGTAAACCAGTTTAAACCACAAAGTTACTCAGTCTGAGTTACTGCTACAAGGAAACTTCCTGTCTGCGTGTGTGTGTGCGTGTGTGTGCTTGTGGATTGTGATCTCAACTGTATGTGCCTCCCATGCCCTCAGGTTGACTTCTCTGCACCTGGAGTGAAGTTAAAGCCCCGTGGCTGGGAAAAGAGATCAAACACCAGTTCCCACACACACACACACACACACACACACACAATCACACGGCGACTTGCAGACAGGCTATCATATCAGCCTTCGCAGACAGACACCTCAAACAGTGCCAACTGTAAACGTCTGGGACAGCCTTTCTGTCAATCCTCATGCGAAACAAGATACGCTCCACTCACGGTTGTCGTGGAGTCGGGGTGGGGCATGCAGGTCTGAGGAGCCCGTAATCCCACCCCCCCCAATAACAACCCACTGTGAAGCATGGTGGGCCGATGATAGCTGCAGCGCCACACCACTATGAAGGTCAGTGCAGGAATGTAGGGAGGGACACTCTCCTCTAATCCTTCTTCCTCCCCTTCGCTGGTGCCCTCGCGACCTTCATCTCGTTCTCTCTCTGAAGGGAGGATCGCGCCGGCTTTGAAAAGAAGCCAGGTTGATGAATTGGAGAGGATGTGATCCAGGGTGTGCAGCGACTCCCACGTGAGTGAGATTTTGGGGTAATGTCTTCCACTGGGCCAGTCCACTAAATGCAGTTTGACTCTCTCAACCTTTCAGCGCGTTGATCTCTAACGGCTCTGTCACTGTGTGATTTCTTACTCTGCTGTCTGCAGGCCTGGGGAAATTAGTTTCACTCTCTCTGTCTCTGCCGGCGAGTGTGAACTGTGTTTGAGATGTCTTTGCATATGACAAGTGCAACGGGATACTGGGCCACCCATAGGCCCCAGGTAAATTACACCCTGTCATTGTGTGTGTGTGTGTTCATGTGTATGAGCGTGTGTGTATGTGCTGCTCGGGGGCCACCCGTAGTCCTAGGTAAATTACACACTTGAGTTTCACCATATGTTTCCAGTGAAACGACACGACCGTCTGCTCCTCTCCGACTGTCCCACGGGCCTGACGGGGGGCTCCTGCTGCCATCACTCTCCCTTTGTTACACACTCACACAGGCAACCTGACAGCGCGACAGCTGTTAGGAAACATAACATTGCAAGCAGCTGATGCCTGAAGTCGAACAGACACACATCGCAGTCATTTTAATAATGCGGTCCTGTGTGCGGAGCAGGGCCGGCAGCGCTGCCAGGGTCATGGGTTCACTTCCAGTTGGGGCCAAGCATCTTAAAAATGTACAGATAAAAGTGTCTCCATTGAAACGGCATATGTCCACCACTGTCCACAGAGCAAGGGGGACTGTAAAGGACAGGGCTGGGGTCACATGAAAGAGGGCTCCGGTAATTTAGCATCACACTTCCATAAAGTTGAGGGATTTATAGCAACAAGGAGGTCAGAAGCAATGCAGCAGAGGCCCAGATATCCTGCCTAATATGAGTCAAGCTCCAAATATTCTCGCTGCGACACCTGTTACACTCTCTCTGCTCACTTCTATCTATCTCCACGCCCCGCTCTGTCATGCGTTGTTGGTCTTTTCAAGGGATTTGACGGTAATAACAAAAAAAAACCAGAATATCATTATTATCCTTTAACATTGTTGACGTCTTTGGCAGCAAGATGAGTGGAGATGACGCAGGATCACAGAAGGGGAGAATCCATCTCGGCAAGCTCCAATTTATGTGCTCATGGCTGAACCACAGTGGTTTGGACCAATCGGCGTCCTACTAGGAACTGCTGGCAGCTGGGGGTGTGGTTTAGGGGTGATGACAGCGAGACAAGCGACGGTTCGCTCCAAAAGAGCCTAGCCTAGCCGCTGCTATAGCATCAGTTACATCAGAGCCAGACGGCAAAGAACACTCTTGCCTTGGCTCTCCGTCTTTATACGATTCATTGATCTGATTGGTTGAAGTCGGCCTGTGATAGACAGATGTTTCATCCAACCACCTGCCAAGTATTTCCAAACTGCTTCCACGGACGACTTCTCAGATGGTGCTCTGTAAGAAAGCAGGCTGAGCGAGGGGATGAACGGATCGTAATCTGTTTAAAGTCACGATTACTTGCACCATCGCTGCTGCGTATTACCCGACGTGTCCCAGAGAAGTGAAAGCTGAAGCTTTCACAGCTTGGGCCTTGAAAAATAACAGGCCCTCGGTCACATGATCGGAGGAACGCTGTGACCAGACCTGAGGTGAAAGTAAATCTTAAACCTTTTGTTTGGAGGTAATCCAGTCAGATGTCAGGAAAGCGCAGCAGCTTTTTAAGTGTCTCGCGTCCACGTGTCCCGTCCTGTACTGTACAGCAGGTAAGAAAGCCTGACAAGAAATCTATGTAATACCGCCTTAAAATAATGTCCTTGATTATTTCTATGCCTGCAGGCTGAAGTGTAAGTATCAAGATGAAAGGAAATACAAGTCCAATAATATTTCTACCAGCTCCGGCAGCATTCCTGCACGTATTCAGGTCACAGCTGTCTGATTTTGTCCTTCATGTTTATGTCCTCTTCAATCATAGTTTTGTGTATTTTCACCTTTTAGGATGTCCCTGTCCACATGCCGTCCAAGATAACAGCATCCAAGGCTGTTTGAAGCATTCTTCACATTTCCTTGGTATCACTGGCTGTTCCTGCCACAGTGCAGCGCGCCTGCGTGTGCGTCCAGTTGTTTAAACAGCTCGGGACATGCGAGTCGGGTCATAACACAGCACATTATTCGTTATGATGGGTTGTTAGTCCTGTTTGGTCAGGATGACCCTGGCTGGTTCTATAAAAAAACACAGCAATGTGGTCCAAAAGCATGCTTCTGCTTTGATGTGAGGGGGAAATATTGTGGTTGAAATACAGGCAGTTTCATTTCCTCGCCTCTGAGGGGCGCCCTCATCTTTTGTCTCCCCTGCCTCTGCTCCTGCAGGGCTCCCAATTCCTCTGCACAGCTGGTCTTCTTCTCTCCTGAGCTGTAATTGCAGCTCTGTCCTGGGAAATAGAGGGAGGAAATCCCAGAGCTTTTGCCGTGCAACAATGACAATAAAAAAAGAGGCGAGGAAGAGAGGAAGAAAGCGTTTCAGCTGAGATGAAAGAAGGAGGGAGGCTTAGGAGGAGAAGGGAGGTGGAGGAGTGCTGGCTCAGGAGTGGCAAAGCGCGGTGGAGGTAGAGATGAAGGAGAAAGCAGGGGGAGGAGGGATGGTGTTGGTGATGGTAGTAAACGCTTGAGTTTATTAACCTCATTTAGTTGAGAGGCTGAGAGTGAGGGGAAGGGGAGGAGTGGCGTGTTCATACTGTGAATGCAGGGCTGGAGTTTACTAATGAGGGCTGCAAATGCACACACACACTGCTCTTACACACACACACACTCACACTTTTCTTAGCTCATTCCCTTGCTCAGACCAGATTCACCTTGATCTGATGCCAAGTATGCAGGCAGAACACACATTCACAGGACCGGGTACTGCCAGCTTCATCTTACTGCCTCCCCTCATTTTTTTCTCTCATATCAAACTGCAGCTGAGAGGCTTTTTTACCCAAACTGCTAACGATATACGAGGAGGAGAGTGGATGGAGCGGAGCTGAGGCTTGATTCCCGGCCAAATCGCAGAGCTTTAGACTGTCTGACATCTCAAGTGTACGTTTTGTCATGTGTGGCTAATGTAGATGGAGAGGTTTTCATATTTATGGGACATTTACAGTCCACTTTAAAGGACCAGTGTGTAGGATTTAGTGGCATCTAGTGGTGAGGTTGCAGTTTGCACCCTACTGAACATCCCTCGACTCAGGGGCTGAGTGTAAGATGCCTGCCTGCTGCTCGAGGAAAGGGGCCTTTCTGTGTGGAGTTTGCATGTTCTCCCCGTGTTCACCTGTGGTTTCCTCCTTAAAAAAACCCCCACTAAAAACATGCAAGAAGATCACCACCTGACCAGTGGTGACGAACCGGAACTGGGTTCCCAGGCGCCAGTCGGATGGCAGCCCACCGCTCCTGGTCTGCCATGGAGGATGGGATAAACACGGAGGACAAGTTTCACCAATTGCATGGCGTGTGTGTGCATGTGCATGGAAAAACTGTGTGACAAATAAAGCGGATTGTCCCTCCGATTCTTCTAAGATCATCTGAGGTGAAATAACTAGGCCTTGAACATTTGAAGACATCTATTCCTTCTTCCTTCTCTGAATACGCAAATGTGTTCAGTTTCAAAAGTCTGAACCAAGCAGGACGTCTCCTCCTTCACCGAACAGTCCATCACACGACCGGCGATGTCACAAATCACGCTCGTACATCCACTCCTTAACTAAGATTTAAGGTGATGCCGATAAACTTTCCGCTCGGGGCAGATGGGAGTGAAAACAGCCTTCTGCCGTCAAACTCTGCGCGTACATTACGCTGCACAGTGAAGGTCGAACATCCGGATGATTTAACAGCTAGGGAGAAATGATTTTGACTGGAGGAGGCCTTTAGATATTTGTTATCTACAGTAGAAAAGTGTACTGTAAGGACAGTGTCACCTCTCTGAGTCATTCTTATGCATTTACAGCAGTGCAGGAAATCACTCATTAGTAATCCAGTCATATGTATTACTGTGAAATGGACCATTCTGCATAATGAGTGCTTTTACTTTTGGCACGTCAAGTATATTTAGACACTAATGCAATTTTGAATGCAGGACTTTTACTTGTAACAGAATACTCCTACACTGTAGTACTCTCCTTAAGTACTTCCTCCACCGCTGATTTTACAGTTGACAGTATAAATACTGTTTTGCCTCATGCTTTAAACTGCAGATCAAGAAGCTGTTTCAACACACTCGTGTTAAGTTGTCCAACAGGAGGGAATCCTTCACATTATCCTGATAGCCGCCCCCCCCCCCCCCCCCCCATTCATCCATTCCACACACTGACCACTAATGACCTGAGATGGACACAAAGAATGCACACTTAAGACGCTCGCTGAAGACGAATGAGTGAAGATGCACTCTGAACTATTGACAAATGGCGTGAAACACACACACACACACACACACACACACAGACCGCGGACACACACCTAGAATTCAAAGTGAAGATGGATGACGCAGCGAAGATGCTCCCTGAGCTGAACTGTAGGTGACAAATGATCAGCCACCTCAGTGGGTGTACTGACCCCCTGCTGCGGCCGACCGGGGGGGGGCTTATTTTGTGATTTGACAAAGGTTAAGTGACCATTTCTTCACCTTCTCTCTCCTGCTGATTGCTAGACCCATAGATAAACTATACACTCCTTTAGATGCTTAAGCTTTCTTAGGCTGAGTCATTTCATGTCGGTTTTATTGATGCAGCCCAAATTTGCCTCAAAGGGCTTTGCAGTCTGTACAAGAGTCACCGTTTATCCTTTAACCCTCGATTCTGATAAATGAAGTTAGAAAACTGATGTAAAGTTAAGTCAAATCAACTTTAATGAGCGTAATAAGGCAAATAGCCGTCATCTGGAACTTAACAGGACTTTGATTCACATCTGTTTACTTTGAATATGTGTCATAAAGGCTGATGACTATCAGTATTTGATGGCTTCAAACTAAAAATGTGGCTGAACTCTGCAAGTGAATAAACACGGGCTGCCTCTTCCTCGTCGCCCGTGCTCAAACCAACACATAGGACGGTGAAGCAGTACTTGTGATTTATTTTTTGAATTAAACTATTTGAAGAGCCAGATGGGTGAGGGCTTTTCTTTGTGGGGAAACACAGAAAAGCAGAATGTCAACTTACTCCTCTGTGACTGACAGCTCACCAAACACTCTTTGAGCCGTTCTGATACAGTAAACTCTTCCCCATCTGGAACTTCCAACGGGTTGAAACAAAGAAGTCAAACTAATTTGCAAATATTTGACCCGAGCCTGATATAAAAACAAACCTCCAGCAGCCAGCAGACTCCACGTGGGCCTGCTTGACGCTGTTTGAGTCCGACGGATGATTCAGAACCTTATCTGACCCACCGGCGCGCCGCTCGGATCTTAAAGAGCTGTGACCGGCCATTCGAGGCAGCTCTGAACCGTTTGTCTGCATGCCAACACTCTGCCCAGTTGCTTTGCTTCACACACTCACTATCATTAAACTTTTGACCCCGCTGCGTCTGTCACCCTCTGACAGAACGCCGCCCTTTGAGGTCTATGACTACCGTCGATGTAGCGGTCAGCTCTGTCACACTGAGTTTACTTGTCTTGTCTCCATTGTTTGGTTGTCCTCATCGCCCTCCGGCCCACACACCTGATGGTATAAGTCAGCTGTTGTGTACGATAAACCGTCCGGCGTTCTGTACAGTTGAGCCTCATTCGCCGTCTGATTGTTCTATCTAAGCTGCCATCGCAAAATTACACCCCATTACCCTGCAACAGCCCGAACTGCCAAATTGCTACGATCTGTTTCACAGCTCATTACCAGCCGATAATATAAGACAGTTTAATTCTCTTATTGGTGATGCTGCTCACCCTCGACGCGACATACAAGCAGTGTATGAATATAAATATCATAGCTTCTTTAAGATTTCTGTAAATGTGCCGGTGTTAGCCAGCTGGCTAATTTTCAACAGCAGTCCTTTGGCGAGATGTTTTGAAAGCTATAAAGTGATAAAATGTGCATAATGAAGAGACTGCATGACGACAGGGAAACATAAGTGCCGTAATACAGCAAGAACAAACACCATTCTGGCACATAAAGGCGTGCAAGCAACATAAAATCATTATGTTAATCTTGATAAAATATTAAAGGATGCAGTTACGGGTGAGTAAAATGGTAATAAACGTGCAAATAACACACATCCTGAAAGAATCCGGTCAATAATCACGTGCTGTTGTAGCATGCGGGTGTGCTGTGGTTTACAGCAGCTTAGCCAGCTGATAGCCCCGATAACAACGTCGTATCCATTACTCGATGCTCCATCCAGCCACCATTACGAATTACCTGGAGGTCACGACCTCTGAGCCACTCAGCTTCCTTGCTACTATCCCCAGCCAACCGCTGGCCAGCACCACTCAATACCCCAGGTCCAGTTTCCCCATCGGCATCAACCTCCACCCTCCTGTTCCCCACCACAGTCCCCATAGTAGCGTCTGGATGGAGGGTGGGGGGGTGTTGGCGCCTAAACAGCAGCAGATGTGGCTCCGCAGAGAACACCGGCCCTAATTAACTTCAATGGATTTCCTAATGCGACAGCTACCATATTTCATATACCGCTCACCCAGACCCCAGCGGACCTGACGGGGGCCAACTGATACCTTGCGCTGTGGAGAGTGGCGGCGGAGGGGGTGCGCTGAGAGCGAGGGGTGAGGAGATGGGGGAGTGCGAGGCGAGGGAAGAGGTGGGGAGTAAGGGATGTCGGAAACCAGAGCAGAAGACATGACCCCTCTTACTGGGAGGAAATCAATTAATTCAAGCTTTTTATGGCGCGGCGTCTGCGATGAGGGGCTGCAGCCAAGTCAGCAATCTGAGGCAGAGCGGATAGCAAAGGCCCGTATCATTACGTTAAATCAAAAAAAAAAAAAAAGGAGAAAGGGAGGAAGAGAGAAAGGTTGTGGAGGGCTGACGGGAAAGGATAGCGTAAAAGAGATAAAAAGAGGCAAACATGGACACTAAGGGAGATGGATGCAGGGGGAGTGAGGGAATTTATGGTCCCGGGTCTCATTGTTCCTGTACACGTGAGGGTGCACAGCTGGGGGAAAGAGGGAAATGGGGTACAGATGTACTGTATCAAACACAGAGGCCTGAACTTCAATAGATACATTACGATGCGCTCCCCTGCTGCACTCCCTTCTCCAAACATCAAAACCGCCTTCTACCTTTCTCACCCCTCCAGCTACTGCCCCCCCCCCCCCCCCTTCTAACACACACACTTTTACCTGATCGCGCCTTCGCTCTCATAACATCCATAGCCTGCCCTGTGTTTTTTCTCCCTCTGTGGGCTGCATTCATTTCACTTTACTCACTTTATTCCCCTTCCTTTACGGGCGCAGCAGGTATCGGGCTTTGCCAGCAAGCTGTGGCCTCCTTTGAACTGTGACTAGCTTGTTTTAAAACCCACCTTAACACACACACACACACGTACACATGTTAGCAATGTCCAGCCCTAATGACATGGGTATATTATCATGCCCCAGACGACAATACATCACAGCTGTTCACACTTGCCCCCACCTCTCATTCCACATCCCTTCAACACACACACACACACACACACACACACATATACAAATCATTATAAGAGGACGTATGGAGGAAGACAAGGAAGCAGGGGAGGGCGAGAGAGGTTTGTGCCCCTTGAATTCAAGATTTGTCCCGTTTCAGGACGGCAAAGGGGCATTGAGGGGGGTGATGTGGAGCAGGGGTATCACTGGAAGTGGAACTAGCCGTGACCCTCTCCTCCTCCTCCTCCTCCTCTTCCCCGCTAACTAAAGAGAGAGAGAGAGAGAGAGGTTCCCCAAGGAGCAGAGAGCTGAGACGCTGGATAATTCCCGGTGCTTTCCCGGTGCCTATAGAGGAAGGGGCCCCTCTGGATTTGTCAGTTGTGGCTGCAGCTGTCTCCGGGCAAAATGGACCACAGTGGACCTGACACTTGATCCCTCTTCTCTTTCTCTGCCTCTCTTTCTTGTCCTTTTATCTCTCTCTCTCTATGCACTGACTCTGTCTGTCCTGCTCCGTCATTCCTTTCACCGTCTCACACTTTCTGTCTGCCTGTCTCTCTCTTTGTCTCTCTGTTTTTGGTTCTTGTTAAATTTGAACTTTTTCTTGGGGCAGCACGGCTCGAGGAAAAACAGCGTCACGAGCCTGGACAGATGCAGCCGGCGCCTGCAGGAGCCACGTTAAGAGGCCCGGCTTTCTGTCACCGCCAACCCGCTCTGTGGTCACTCCATCTGAACGCCAGTGCAGCTGATCACGCAACACGTTTGTCATCATCATTCGCTGACCTTGCAAAGAAATAATGATTTGAACATAATCGAAAAATGTGAGTGAGCTGCATTTCCTGTATGGAAGGTGCTTAAGAAATAAAGTTTATCATTATTATTATTGAAGGTGTGGGATTTTCACAGTCTTTTACTTTTTTCTGCACGGTGTAACGACAAAACACAGCTTCTCCACTCTGTCTTTTGCTGGTAAATTTAACTCTTTAATGAACGATGAGGTAGAAACACTCAACTACACAGAGATGTTTTCAAAGCTTTCAAACTGTTCAAATGTTCCCTGTTGATACTGAACATAAAATTAAATGTTCACTGCTTTTCCTACAATAATCAGTGATGGCAACTGCCCCACAATCACCACTTCCACCATCACCACCTGTGAAACTTCAAATCAATGCTGACCTGAAGAGGTTTTTCAATATTTAACCAAAATTATTCCCAAACCTTTCTTCTGGTAGCCTGAAGGTGCTGCCAACAACTCATCATCAGAAGAACACACAGATCAATGCAGAGAAACAGTCTGGGACAACAGACAGCATTCATGATATAAGTGAGTAAAACATGCTCTATTAATGGTGTCATACTGCAAACCCATCCCTCTATTTTAAGCTACTACCTGCTCTGTTTAGCTGTGTTGTGAGATCACAGTAGCTGGACAGCAGTAGGCTGGTAGGACTGGAGGTGGCTCAAGCCCGATTCAAAACACAGAAAATCGACGCCGATGGGCTGCAGCTGTCTGAAAGCTCTTTAAACTTTAAACCCAGCGACATGCAGGATGCAAACCTGCCTCCAGTGTGAAATTCCTGCACCACTTCGTGCATCCAGCCATCGACCCATTGACTTATGACTATGTTATACTTTGTGGTTTGGAAAAGAAAACATTTCAGATGAACGCAATCCAGGCAGCGACTTAATTGGCAAAAAACATATTTTGTAAGAGAGAAGCTTCCAAACAAGCCAAAACTCTTAAATCTCACCTAAGATAACCTTCCTCTTGCACTATCCACCTCCTGACTGAGGGCTGCGCTGTGGCTTTCCGCTGTTTTGCTAAAGAATGAGTGGATTCTTCTCTGCATCTTGACCTGGAGATATCAAAATCTGTGTTTTGCTAACTAGAACCTGTGATAGCGGTGGTAAAATAAAAATATAATCAGTCCCGACATCAAAAATCTGGAGGCATGATGCGTCTCCTCCTTTGCCTTGAGTGAAGCTTAATTGACATATCAGTGCCTGTACCTGAGAAAAGCATCTAAAGCCCTTTCCGTCTCAAGTAATTGGCTTACTTTGTCCGTGTAACACATCTGGCTCCCAGAGCCGCCCAGTCAGTCCCACAGTCTCTATAAAGTGGAACACCATCCATAAAATCTCCATTAGAGCAGGGCTGCCTGGAGGTCGCCGTGAGGAGAATCAGGGGGTCAGCGCTCCACTGTAATGCCTTCACACGTGGGGTTAGAGGTGAGCGCTGTTGACATTCCTCCCATGACTGTCTGATATTAGCATGATTGATCTGCCGGAGCGACTCTCTGGGAAGTACACTCCCCACTTGGCTCCTGAACTTAAACATTTACGTTTGGTCCTGCGTCTTTCAATCTGTCTTCCTCTGCGTTGGCGCATCTCTTTCTCCCTCTCTCTCACCTTAACGTCTGGTGGATCTCCAGAGAGGCTTTGGTGTCACACAGGGATTGACCTTGGAGAAACGGTACCAGAGAGTGTTTATCTGGCTTTCCTCTTAGCTAAACCAGATAAAAGAAGAGAGTCGTGATTGATCGCCCACTCTTCGCCCGAGGTTTTCTGTTAGCAGTTCCATGTGAGCTACAGTAGAGGGCTGTGAGTTATTGCTTTGTCAAATTCCACACCTTCTGAGCGCCGTTGGCCTTGGAGGGGAGGTAAAGACTTCTGCTCCTGCACAAGTATATAAGTGATAAATTTCTTTTCCCTTTAATACATTCTAAAGTTTTACTGCCCCTTTGGACGTGATGCGCACAGTCATGGGAACAGACAAGCAGCCGGCGACACCCGGAGCGCAGCGTGGATTTTACTCTCCTGACCAGTCCAAACAACACGGTAATAGGCTCTTGGGGACAAACTGCAAGTGCGGATGAGTGTTTGATGACTCCCAAACAGAGCTCTTGGCAAATACCTGCCAATAGTTTGAGGTGAGACCTTGTGTACCTGACGAAGGTGGGCCGCTGCTTTCTCCTGGATGTTTGAGGAGCAGACACGAGAGAGAGGACAAAATGTTTCCTCAGTCTTCACACAGAAGGCAGATAAAATGATGAGATTTTACAGTAAGGAGACAACTGAACAAAGCACACCCAGCTTTCCCGTAGGCCGGCCGGTCATTAGAGCCCACTCACAGCTTATCTCTCCCAATCAAATACACCATCCCCATAATACCCCAGGATGGACTAAATCACATGTAATTGGAGGCTTTATTTTTTCCAACTCCTTTCAGCCTGTGAGCTCTGTGAAGATAACCCTCCCCGCTGCCGCAGTCTCTGGTGTCTTTGAGTAAACCAACAAACAAACAAAGTTGGAAACAGACGGTCAGTGGCTGGGCGGGCTGGTCAGGGTTCAGTCGCCAGGGCAACGGGATCCCGGGCCGTTTGTTTTCCCCCTGGGAGGTGAGGCGGGCGAGATCAGGAGGGGTGACTTGTTGTTTATTACTATAATTTGTCTGAGTGGCTCTGGAGAGATTTCAGGGCTCTTTGAAGAGGGGCTGGATGAAGCCTGGAGCGTGGCATGCTGTGCCGGGCTTTGGGCCCAATTTCCAATTCGCCTACACCCCTGCCTCCGCCCAGCCTACCCCCTTTCTGTAATCTGCCATCCCAATCCTTTATCCTGAGCCGCGTCATCCCGGATCCTCCAGGATCTTAAGGGCCACACAAATGGAGAACTTTTCTCGGAAGTCAATCTCTCATGTATGTTTTTGTAGGTTCTTACACCGCCACATGTTCACTGACAAGAAGTTCAAACAAAATATACTTCAAAGTCAAATCAAACCTCAGTGTTTGTTTTGACCCGTGCTTTATTTGATCAAAATTTAATCTGGTACTGCGAACTCGATTGGTGCAATATCCGCGTGGGCGGGCACTAAAACTCCAGCAGCCACACGGACAGCTCAGCAGCTGGGGGTCAGCGTGGCTCGCCGATGCTCGGTCCCATCTGTGATCTGAACGCTCCCTGTGCCACTCTGCACATTCATGACCCTACGTTGTCTCAAACGACAGAGCAGGACAAGTCTTCACTGTGAGTCTTAACAGTCTGGACATTTGCCATCACCAGAGCTGGACCCATGAAAGACAGACAGCTACTGTAGCGCAAGCTGGGGCCCCTCCTTTCTGCGATGTTGAGCTGTTGAAACAACACGAATAAAAATTTCACATCTCGTGGGAATCTAATGCTACATTCATGCAGCGTTAACAAAATAAGGAGGAGACGCACTCGGTGGAATCTCGGGGTAACGGTATTATTTATGTCAGAGCCTCATTAAAAGCTGCTTTGGCTGCATGTGCAACCAGTGTGTGTGCTGCATTTGTCAGTGTGTGCATGTTTATATTGTATCCGCAGCATAGGAAGTCCTCTCACCCAGCCCTCAGCCATCATGTGCATGGCTGTCTGTCTGCTGTGTTCTGGTGGGGGGGGGGGGGGGGGGCATTAGTCCCAGGGCAGGTTTAATTGGTGTCAAGCAGGCCTCAGTGAAAAGCCGTCAGAGACTGGAGATGCTCAGCGAGACAGGAAACCTTTTATTAGGGGACTTCCTCCAACTGCAGGACTCACTGTGTCCCCTCTCCGTCCTATTGTCTCTCCCCATATCCCTCCCTCTTAAAATCTCTCATCACCGCTCAGTTTCCATCTGCTCTCTTCCTCTCCCACTCACTCTCAGTTGGCTTCAAACATTTGCTATTTATCACTCGTCCTCCCACCCTCGACGCTCGCTCTCCCCTTCGCTCTCTCCCCGGTATTGTTTTTATGTCTGATGTCTGTCCTTGGGTGAGCGAGGGAGTTTGTCTCTGGGGGAGTCCGGTGACCACAGAGGCGCACCAAGCCAGCCAGCCTAATGATGAGAGCACTTCCTGACAGCCAGCAGACACACACATCCAAACATAACACGAGACGGATGCACGTCTGGGGATTTTTTGTTCTTACAAATGATCCATTGTAAGCTTCGTAATTATAACCAGTCATTAGTTTTTATTATTCTCACTGCAGCGTATATCATACTTCTGTCAGTTAAAATTTCACAGAATTAAATAAATTTTAATAAGTTTTTTACATCCAGCTGAGGTGGAAAAAGGAAATGCACAGATTTTTTGACTAAATCTTGACTTTAAGTATGAATGTCATGCTGCCACTCATCGCTACACACCCTCACCCCCCCAAGAAACATAAAGGATTAAGGAGTTGGGTTGTTCGGGGTGAACCACAACAACCACAACATCCCAAACTGAGCCTGCTTTTCAACCCACCTTCGATTGTGGCTGTTCTGAAACAGCTATAAACACTTTTGAGATATCATGTCGCACCTTAAAGCTGCCCCCCGTGCACCTCTCTGGCGTCAGATTTGGAGCAACATCCAACTATTTCTGCAACTTTCTAAAATCGCCGATCCCACGTCGACCCACGCCAGCTATGCAGAGGTGAAAAGGGTTTGAACACCTCTCTCGAACTTGAGGCTTGAGGCTTGAGGCAGCACCATGGATGCCATTGTTAAACAGCATGGAATGCAGCCGCTGGGAACAGATATAAACACTCGCTCTGATCGAGTGTGACCCAACCTTTAGAGCGTCAGGACCTTTGTTGTACATCACCCTCCACTCTGTCACTGTTACGCCTGATAAAATCACCTCATGGAGCTCAGAGGAGACAAATTCACTCATTAAATAACACATGTTGAATCACATCCTGTTGTGTCTCAGAAAGCCATGACAGTAGCTATGTTTACATGGACACAAGTAATCGGAGTAAAGGCCCAGTCAGATTAAAGATGCTTCATGTAAACACGTCAATCGGTAGATTCTGATCGGATACGGTCCATTCGGAAAGAAATTTCATTCCGAAAGATGGAGTTGGTTTATGCCGATCATTATTCCAAATGGTGTCCATGTACACACCCATTCGGATCCTGTCTACCTGGTTGGGGTAAAATTATCTCCACTGCGCATGTGTGCTACGTCAGCGTGACGCGTTTCCGCCTTTACGGCCGCCGGTTGTTTTTTGGCAAGCAGAAAACATGGCGGGAGGGAAGCAAAACTTAAAAAAAAACTACATTAACAGACACTGCGCCAGAGGGGAGGAAAATAAAACGTGAGGGGCACAAAGAGTGAACGAGCCGAGGACGTGCAGACAGCGCAGGCGGAAGTACAGCTTCTTCTTCTACGACTATTTCCGTAAAATTAGACAACTCCGCGCATGCCCAAATGATTTATTCTGATTGGTGCATGTATGCATAGCTACTGAGAGGCAGTGCGCACAAAACCAAGACCTTGAATCTTATTATTTAAACCCGACGCTCACCAAAATGTTCCAAAAAGTGCCCATTTTAATTAAGCCAGAGGGGATATTCCACTTTATTCATTTATTCATATTACCTGTGTGCTCTTTTCAGAACACAAACACACACTTGCATAAACACACACAAACACATCTGCCCACGCACACGCACAAAGATAATGGGGCAGCTGCGTTTCTCCACGGCTGCCTGCTGTGTTTTGTCAGCAAGTTTAACTGTAACCGTAACTGTAACTGTAATTACTGTTGCACAAGAGCGAGCAGACAAAGAAAACACACATATCTGCAGTGTAGACAACTTCTCTTCCTACACATGCACTTATCCTCACTGGCAGTCGTTCAGGCAAACACACAGAGGCACACCTGCCTTTCAGGTAACTGAAGATATCATATAAAACAATCATGTCCTGTCTGTTTAGGAGTTTTTCCACTTTGTTTTTTTTTTTATTTGAATATCAAGCAGCTGTGTTGTGATGTTGGCGCAGAGCAAATATTTTTTTTTTTCTTTTAAAGTGGAACAATGCCAAATGTGCTGAAGGGAATTCACACCGGCACGTTTTCAAGCGTAACTGAACCAGACCCAGGAGCGCACAAACCACAGCGGGAGAACATAGCATTCTGCGGCGGCGTGGGTACGTCACAGGACACTTGCGAGGTGGAAAAACCATCTTTGTAACAGGAACCAGGAAGCGAGGACAAGCATAGACTCATCCTGACAGCTAAGCTGCAACGGTGGACGCCTAACTGCCATTGTTACGAAAGCCTGCACAAAGTTCATTTGTTTCATGACAAGACAAGCTCTCACACTCTTCCAGCGAAACTATCTGGACGATCTCTGTGTACCTGCAGGACAGGAGGTGTCTTTAAAAACAATCCAGCAGGTTTTGGCCCCTTTCCATAACAACTGCCGCAAATGCCGGTGGAAAAAAGAAAGCATCCCACCGTTTATCTTCCAGCTAGACACTCTGAAATCAGCCGTCCTGCCAATCTGTCTCTCTCTTCTCCTCTTTTTCTGTCTTTGTTCCTTTTCTCTGCTTTTCTTTTCTTTCAACTTCTCCTCCTCCTCTCCACCTCTCTTTCACTCTCTCTGAACCCCCCCCACTCCTCCCCCTTTTCTCTTTCTCTCTCTTTCATTTCATTTATTCCTGAATGCCACCCTTTTCTCTAAGTCCCCCCCTTTTTTTTCCTTTCTGCCCCCCCTCCCCTGCACTTCTTCTCCACCCCTCTCTTGTTCGATCCCTGACTCAACTTTCACATTCCTGGAGCATTCCTGCAGGATTAGCCTTTAGCATTCTCAGGCTATGCAGAGGCCACGGCCCCCCCACTGTGACGGTGGCAGGCACTAACGGACGAAAACTCTGTGTGTGTGTCTTATCCTCTCACTCTCTTTCATCACCACCCTCCTCCTCCTCCTCCTCCTCCTCCTTCTCCTCGCCTGCTGCCCCAGTTCCATCGTACTCAGCTTCCATCACAGTCAGCAACCTTCAATCCTCACCCAGCCCCCCCCCCGCCAAGCCCGGTGTCCCTCCACAATTGCACACATAAGCACTAATTCAACAAACTGATGAATTAGTAAGTTTTAATATTATTAGTTTTACATTCAAAATCTCACAGAAGTATCAAAAGTGAAAGTACTCATAATGCATATATATTATATTTGATGCATTCATGTACAAGGAGTATTTCACAATTGGTTATGTCTATAAGTACTGTGCTAAAGTACAGTTTTGGGGTACTTGTACTTACTTTATGCTACTTTATACTTCTACTCTGCTGTAATTCCAGGGGAAATATTGAACGATTTACTTTAATAATACCAAATGTAACCAGTCAGTGTTATTATGGATAAAGAGAAGACTTTCATTGATCCACTGGTGAAATTCACAAGCCACCCAGTAATATTTATAGTATATATATAAGCTCCACCATCAAACAATATACAGTATATCTTGATGCTAATACTTTCGTACTTTTACTTATTAAAACAATTTAAATGCAGGATTTTTTTCTGAGTATTTCTTCACTGCAGTATTCCTATTTTTACTCAAGATCTGAACACATAAGTATATAATCTTGCGTTGCATTTTATCACATCATAACTTTTAACAAAGTAAAGAGTAATTATAGCTGTCAGATAAACGTAGTGAAGACTAAAACTGAGATGTACTGGAGAATAAAACCAGAGTTAAACCAAAGACAAATACTTAAGTATCCATTACATCTATTTGACATATTTTTACTGTGCTTATATATTTTCTACTGTGTAATAGTATAAAAACACCGTATTTTATAATCCATATCTTACTCATGAGTAATTCAAACTTTTCCATTGAAGAAAGTCTTATCTTATCTTAAGTACAATACTTGAGTAAATGCACCAGTGACCTCTCAAACTCCTGTACTCCAAACGTTTTGCCACAAACGCTTCATTTCCAGACTTTTGTCAAAGGTTTCTGTAGTTTAAAACAAACAACAGACGAGTGAAACTGTGGAAACTCATCTCATTTGCATTTCATGAGCAAAGTCTCAATGTTAGATTAAGAGACTTTACTTCTTGGCCCAATTCAAGGCGCACTGTCGCAAACAGCAAAGAAAAAGTGAACAGCTCATCCATCTTCCCTCTCCCTCCGTCTCTCTGATGGAGTGTGCAGCCGACTGCAGCTGCCAGCAGCAGCACCGACTAGATTAATGTTAGTTTCACTCACTCTAATGATCCC
This sequence comes from Chaetodon trifasciatus, assembly GCA_037975065.1. NCBI lineage: Eukaryota > Metazoa > Chordata > Actinopteri > Chaetodontiformes > Chaetodontidae > Chaetodon > Chaetodon trifasciatus. Next base: position 10,119,447 of record JBBMOE010000007.1, on the reverse strand, counting down.
CAGCACCACGGGTGGGTTCCTGTATTGACCCATCCCAATTACTGTCAAACCGACCTGTCCGGTAGTTTCACGAGGGGAGGTGGGACTGAGAAAAAGTAAATGAGTGACTGAAAAAGAACCAAAACGGTGCATGACAATGAGGTGAAATATTAAAAACAGCGGCACATGCAGAGAGAGTAAATCGATGCTGATGATTGAGACACATGCAGAGCACATCCATCTCCCCTTTCTTCTGCCTCTCTTCCTTTTTTTATCCGAGCCTTCCAAGTTAAAAGTGAAACGCTGTGAGGTAATCGTGGCCTTCTTCCTGTTTGCTCCTCTGTGTCTGTATGGGGGCTTTGTGTTGAGTCAGTGTTAGAAGCCAAACTAGTAGCACTGGCCTACCACATGTGGAAACACTCACATCACCTCCCAGGACAAAAAAACTTGGCAGCGACAGATGGGAGGAGGGGTGAGGGCGAGAATAGAGAATAAGTGCGTGTGTCTGTGTGTGTGCGTGTGTGTGTGGGTGAGAGAGACCCTTTTTGCTCATAAGTATCACCTTACTTCAGCCAAAATAAAAGTGTGATCAGAGCCAAAGACGCACCTCCAAAACCTCTCAGCTGTTTCCCCCTTCTCTCCTGCCAACATGACTCACTTTTATCCGCACCTCCCCTCCCTCCCTTCCCTTCCTCTCCCCCTTTTTGTCATACCCTCAGTCTCACTCAGTTGCCTATCCAAGAATTTCTGCACATAATCAAACACTGGATTCCTCCTGCCTTTCCAAATGTTTCTCTCAGGCAGTCAAAGTATTTGTGCATGCATCTGTTCTGCGTTCAGCTCTCTCTACGCTGCGTATCTCAACTCTTTTCACTCTCTCTGCTGCTAATTTCCCTCCTTATCCATCCCCATATCTACAGTAAATCCCCCTCTGCTGGCTCGTATTGCAGCTCTTTCTGTGAATGTACAGTACAGTATTCTGTTCCTCCACATCAAGCTGATTGCTTTCTGTCAGGCTGTACCACTGTAGGGGCCCCATGGGGGCCCGGTCCCTCACATCTAAACATCTGTCCATCCCATTACCGTAGCTGCTGCCGAACCTGAGCCCCTTTTACTCATGCTGACAGCAACGCTGGCGAGAACGGGAATGATATCCAAGGGAATGTCGGCGTTCCCGGGTGTCTCCTCAAAGCTCCTGATTATGTGAGCCAGCTGGTTGAGAGATGCGAGGAGTCGCCGGGCGGCGTTCCGCAGGGCATCCGATAGGGCCCCGGATGTTTTCAAAGTATGGGTATGGTTAGGAGCATGTACAGGGATCAGTGTGAGGATGGGAATGCATGCCCTGCGCCGGGCATCAGTCGGCTGGGTCGTTTGGCTGGAATGCGACTCAGGAAACCCATAATGGGGCTTACTGTATGTGCTGTCTAGATGACTGTTGTCTTTTAGCACCGTGAGGTACAGAGGAAACGGATATGGCCGGGGTGGTAGTGGTGGTGATGATGATGATGATGATGATGATGATGATGAGGATAGAAAAAACAACAACCACCTTTTAACTAACAAGTAGGAAGCGGAAAGAAACGAGCTTACACAGCTGAACAACCCTGGCTGCTGTGTTCATTTGCTACTGCAGCAGCAGCAGCAGCACGTTTCCAGGGAGTTTCTTATCAATGAGGACACAAAACACTGATACTGAGCACATCCGTGAAACATTTACTGAGAACAGGTTTTAATTTTTTTCTCTTGTAATATTGTAAAACTGCAGAAACCGAAGCATTTTTTAAGCATCGCACTCCTCAAAACGCTGTCGGACTCACGACGCAGCGTAAGCTTTCATTCCTTGCGCTCTTCTCCCTTGTCAAACCTGCCGCCTTCATCACCCACAATGCAACTCGACCACCAACAGAGTTTTGGGTGTGTCACGCTATTAGAGGATAAAGTAGCCTTGAGCAAGCAAACATGAGGAGCAGTTTACAGGCGTCTAATAAGCTCACTTCTTTCAAACTTCACCTCCAGATTTTTTTTCACTTTCAAACTTGTTTTCAAACCCAACCGACGCCGCCTCAAGTGACATCATATGAGGCGAGTTTTCAGATTTCCTGTTGCACCCACTTTATTAATATTTAACCAAAATCAAACACTGCCTCTCAACTAAACCTTAGCGGGACCCTGGATGCAAACAATACACCCACCATCCACCCTAAAAAATAAGGGTGCTTCACTTGGATTTTATATTTCAAGCTACTCCACGTCATTTCTGAGGGACACCGTTGCCTGGAAACATGATGTCAAACCCACATTTCTGGAGACGAAATAGTAGCTGAAAGATTGGAGGAGTGAAGTGAAAAAGTCCATCTTTACAATCCTCTACCAGCCTCTGAGGCGTGAAAATACAGCAGCTTATGAACAGAAGCTGAGCCGTATTTTCAGGTGGCATTGATGGAGGACGAGCTGCCTCCGCTCTGCAGGGACAGTCAATAGCAATTCCAGGGTGAAGCTGGAATTCGTGGACGAACAAGCGACGGAGACAGTTCAGAGATGGATGACAGCACATCCATCACGACCAGCCATAGTTACCAAACCAGAACCTTTTCCTGAATAATCACTCAAAACAGGGCTTGTTTCGGCCGTGTCTGCATACTTAATTGTGATGTGTTTGACAAATTTCTGGTTTCCAGCTTTGTCAGCGTCACGGCCAGCAGGTAACGCCAGCCTGGAGCTGATCCTCGGCAATTTGTCCTTCAGATGGACTAAACATAATCCTTCCCCCGCGTCGTGACTTTGACCTCCTGTGTGGCCAGATCAGATAAGAGCTGCAGGTAAACACAAACACTGTGAGAGGAGGGAAAACAAAGCGCAGATGATAAATGACGCACACACGCTTGGACACACACACCCGCAATCTCGCAGTCTAAATGCGGAGACAAAAAAAACCCGCAAGGATCCTCTCGCACGCACACACACAAGCGCAGCAGTGACCTATCACCTTTGATTGTAGCACACTGAGTAATGAGGGGTCATTTGCTTCAGTTAAATATGTTTAGGTTGTAGTGGGGTTATGACCAGAGGCATAACCACAAGCAGACGCACTCAGACACACAAAGAGGCACACACATACACAGATGCTCCCTCACATGCACATAAATAGACACACAAAAGCATTTACACTCTCCTATTGATCTGGTGACACACACGTGCAGATGCACATGCGCACGCATGCAAATCTGCAGATGCCTTTTGCATGTACGCGCGCACACACACAGGCCCCTCCACACACACTACGCACTTGTCTTGTGTAAGTGAGATGTCTTCTGTTACAACAATGTGTGCAGTGTGTGCTGCTTGCCGTTTCTTCCCTTGGCAGAGTTACCCAATCCCCTGACACGCATTCTGCATGGATGACGGCGAGCTCTTCTCATGACGCCGCTGGAGCCACCCGTTTAGTTCCGCCTCAGCTCTGTACACGCACAGTTCACAGGGTCAGAGGGCCGAGGGGTGCCACTGTGTGCGAGCGGTTATGAAAAACCCACAGCGTCGAGCCTCTAATGAACAGCTTTGATCTGCTCGGATCGTCCTCGTCTGCAGATGTAACGTCTGAGCGGGCCTCTCGTATATCAGGTCCCAGCACAGTGCCATACAGTGCGGGCTCGGAGGAATATAACTGACCCTGGGTGCGATCTCTGAAGACCGGATCGCAGGAATTCAAACCACTGAAAGCCCCAAAGAACCTTGTGTTGACCTTGCTGGAAATCAGCGGATAGAGTGGAACTGTGTGTGTTCATGTTGATGGGAGTGTTTGCGTTTGTGTGTGCTCGCCTGTGGCTACGCCCTCACCTCCGCTGACCCCCGAGAAAGAGCTCAAAGGCGCAGAGGTGACGCTCTCTGACCTCTGACAGAATCCTGGCCAAATTAGAAAACTCCACTCATTTATTATTGCAGGTCGCGAAGCTCAACGGACGACACCAGAACGCCCTCCAGAATCAACAGTCGAGATCTGCCGCTTTGCAAATAGGTGATTATTTATTTCAGTGCTACTATAAATGCAATGAAACTAATAAAGTTTACAGACTTACTTCATGCTCAGTCAATGTATTTTGTCACTTTATTTTCCAGCTTTTCATGTTAACTTTGGTTGAACGTTTTGATCGTGATTATTAAATGCTTGCTAACGTCAACACCAACGAACAAATACAACAGGATTTTTTCATTTGAAATGTTACATGATTGACTGAAAATCAAGCATTTCTCAAGGAGTATTTTCCATTTAAGCATAATCCTGACCTTGAAAACCAAAGGGTTAAAAGTAAGCATCTTCCAGACTTTTGAGACCTTGTATGAACCTGTTATTTAACAGGTTTATTCTGTTAGCATGCTGTTGTCAGATCACAGCGAGGGAAAGTTACAGCATCAGTTTGACGACCTTAAAAGGGTGAGTCAGCAGATCAGACCGGTCGATTGTGACACAAGCGAGCTCGCCGCTCACATGTGGCGACCTATCTCGCCGGGCCTAAACTTTGAAGGGCTTTACGGCTTGATATCGTGGGAGAGTGAACTGAAACAATTGAATGGAAGCCAAATGAAATCTCAGCCCTTTGTCCATAATTGGAGGCTTTTTGCGCAAGCTTCTGCATGCAGCGCCTTAGCCAGCAACACCCCAGAGCCTCTCCCCCAGCTGATTCCCAGAGAAAACAAGCTGCCGGCCTGTGAGACTTTCAATTAAGACACACTGAGCTGGTTATACTGAGCCTGAGGTCTGGCATGCAGCTCCGATACGCTCTCACTTTTTATGATGCTCTCAAATCTATAAACTCACTTATTATATAATCATATTGCAGAGGCCCCTAAAACAGAGGTTTGTTGCTGGCTTATTAAGGTGTGTGCGTGTGTGTGTGTGTGTGTGGACCCTGCCGTGAGAGGACTCAAAATGCAAGTCCCTGTAATGTAAATCCTTAAATTTTAGGGTGAAGACTTGGGCTAAGGGCAGGAAATGAATATAAGTCTGTGTAATGTCCTCTGAAGTGATGGAAACATGAGTGTGTGTGTGTATGTTTGGTGCTGTGAAAATGTGGAAATGAATAATTGCTTTTGTTTATCTCTCTTTTATCCCCCTGCGAGCATGTGTGTGCCTACGGTGGGTGTGTTCTGCGCAAAGCACACAAGTGAATGCATGCTTGTGCCGTCAGGAACAGTGTGTGCGCGCTGCAGACTGGGGTTTGGCACGGGTGCCTGGGAGGCTGGCAAACAGCGGACGAAACTGGCACATGGTCATGTTGTGTCGCTGCATGTTGCGTGAAAACACAGAGAAACGCTCGGAGAGTCACAACACACTGAGAGGAGAGAGAAGGAGCACGTGAGAACGGCACAAAAGGAGCTTTCACACATTCAGGCTTTCAGTTCGCTGTTAGCGGAACGTCGGGAACTGATGCAACAGTACATCTTAACAGCAATTTGATTGCTCAAGACATAGTAAGATTACTTCTTAAGTCCCACTCTGCCTGTTCTACTGTACATGTAAAAGCTTTACATGTCTGCTGCTGGGCTGTCACTGTGCTTTTTCCTTCAGTAGAATGAGAATAATTTTACTATGAGGGCTGTGGATTTGTCTGAGCGATCAGGACGCTCTTTCTGGAAAGACGCGTCGCTCTTGAGTTTTTGTTGAAAAACTGAAAAAGAAAGCGACTTTTCTGTACTTTCACAACGCCACAGTTGACTTGTTTGGCACCAGAGATACACGAAACAGAGGAAACGCAAACACCTGTTTAGATCCAACCCTGACCTGACCTCCTGACACTTGGCTGATCTGCACGGTTTGACGTCGCGAGTGAGAAAACATGGCTGTGTCCAAAATCACTTCCTATTTACTGCATAATAAACACTGTCTGCTTTTTCATTTGAGCGTCTGAGCGGGAATGTCACGTACAACATAACATAGAAATTATACAATCATTTCAGCTGAAAACCTTGCAAAGTATTGTTTTACACTGGATGAAGGCTAAACTCTTGGTTGCGTAACCCTTAATCTGTCAGTGATGATGCAAAATGATGATGATTAATCGGCGTCGGAAACGTCAATTCAGCCCTCACACTGACAGAACAGCAAAGAGCAGAATAGAATAGAATAGAATGAACCAGAATAGAACTGAACTGAGCTGAATAGAGCAGCCTGCAACACAATGGGTGACAAAATATGGACGGTCTCATTTAGCTCATGTATGATTGTAAACAGTAATGGATAGTAGGAGATTCTGGGTAGCCCCCCTCCTACACATCCTGCCCCCTTTAGCCTCCCATGTGCTCCACAGCACCTCCACTTCCTTCCAGGGTTACAGCCCAGGCCTTGGCCTTTCACCAGGTGGCTCCTGTCGGTCCACCGGCCCCACACATCCCAACCCCGTCTGGGACACAAGACCACCTAACTTAAAACTGTCTGCAGTTACACCCCCCCCACACACACACGCTCAGAGGGACCCTCCGATGACTGATCAATGATCATCCTGTAGCTTCTGTGCAAGTAAATTAAGCGTATTGTTCCAGTCAGCGGAGTGTGACTGACGCCCTACCTGATGCTGAAGCGTCTCCGTGCGCCACACCCTTTCAGCACCGTGTAGGAAAAAACAAAACATGAATGATTTTTGAGCCATTCTTGGCCGGCACTCTGCATGTTTCCATTACACATCCAGCAGCTCTGCCTTCCTGCCTGTGTGTTATCATCTCCACTCACTTCCACTCTCCGTACAATCCCGCTGAGTCTTCATGGCTGTTTATATGTTTTTGTACACAACAAGGAGACGACTGTGCTAATGTTTGTGTTGCGTTTTATCTCCTTGATTTCTGCTTAATCACAGGTTCAAGGATTTTTTTTCCCCCTCTGTTTATCTTGTTTGAGCTTTTGTTTGCCTGCGTGTGTGTATGCATGTGTGTGTGTGTTATTAAAAGGGAAAAAGCATGGCGGATGTACAATGAGGACTCCTGGTCCAGACACCTCAGTAACAATCAGAGGGTCTCCGCTCAGTTTCCTGTTTGACTTTTTATTGGCTGTGCAGTCATCACCGCTGCGACACAGACAGGAAGTGCTGCACCACTACATGATGGACAAATGGACAGGAAGATTAAAAACGCGAGCAGAGAATGTGCGGATACACTCCCTGATCTATTTCAGGCTTTGAAAATACACACACAGAGACATGAACGCAGACACACGAAGGATGCTTTGCTTCCTGCCTCTCGGCCACCAGTGAGTCAGACATTTTTACTCTCGCTGGGTTTTGTTTCGCATACCTTTGCCTTCCTTTTCATACGGCATCCAGCCTGTTCTGTGGTTACATGACACGTGAAAAAGCCACCGGTGTGTATACAGTGGAGTGTGAGAATGCCACTTTCACAAAATACAGTGTTTACATATGTCCACACCTCTCACATCCAATCTCTTTCGAGTGAGACGATGTCACTTTTACATGCAAACTGCACATTCTCTCTCACACACATGAAAAATGTGGTTTATCATCATCTATTAAGACATCCTAAGGAGTTTCGCCTCGACAGCAGATACAAAGCTGCAGATTGCCGTCGCCAGGTTAGCTAATGTTAGCTAACTTTAGCTGGATATTGCTCTGTCAGTGACAGTCCTGAGCCAGCTCACTGACTCTCTCTACTATGATATGCTTTAGCATGTTTCAGCTACACAAGAAGCGAACCGATTTATCACTCGAATTGGTCTCGCCTTCTCTCTTTTTTCCAGCAGTGTTGAGGACGCACTTTGAATAAAATTCGCTAATGGACGAAGCTGACCGGGGGTCCCATGCTTACGTTCAGCGTGAGCAGCAGCATCATGGCCGCTCAGCTGATTCGTTGAGCACGTCAGTATGTGTACAGAGAGGTCGATTAAAGTGTGTAGCATGAGTTAGCGAAGCCTGGTTTGCTTCCACGCTGTGCAGCCAACTGCACATGTGCACTAGCGTCTCTCACTGAGGCCGCCTCATAGACTTTATATAGAGGCACCAATGATGTAAATAAATGAGCTTTTCAGCGTTTTCAGGAAAGTTTACAAATGTTTAACCTTAATGATCTAAAAGCACAAAGAGCAGCACATAGCTGTGTTTGCAGTTGGTGTCTTATATATTGATCGACTCTGGGGAAAATGTCTATTGTGCAGTGGGAGATGTTCTGTGTCGCAGCCCCACAGTTTGCCCGTATTGGCTGACTCGCCGCAGAGTATCTCGCTCTGTCAATACATGCACGCATTGTATCTGCTCTCACTCAGGACTCAGACTGTTGACACCTGAGAGACTTGAGTGAATCTTGGGAATTGCAAACAAATTCAATGTAACACGATCCTGTAATTACCACTTGTGACCACAGAGGCCGCCGTCCTGCAAAGCAACACAGGCGCCCAGGCACCAGCTGACCGTCGGTGGAAAGGATGTTGGTGGAGATTGTAATTCATCTAGTGGCGGAGTTGCTCTATATTCAGCACCACATCACTGGTTACAGTCTTGTTTTTTAGAGGCGTGTCTGCTCCTCCTCTTCCATGCCCACTTCCCATCTCCCAGCCCTGTTCCCAGCTGAGTTCCCAGTAATCAGCGCTCCTTTGATGGGGAAGCATTGCAGGGAGAGGCACAAGGGATTATGACTGAAACAGCCGGAGCTTTGGTTACAGCCTCTATGTTTTCTAAGCCAGCACAACGGCAATCTGGGAATTTTCCACTGAATCATAGAAAAGGAGATGGCGGGGAACATGGCTTGCACACGTAATCACAGAAAAATGTACATAGTGCATTTGTGCACTTTGATGTGCGACGAAAGGCATGCACGAGGTCCCCACACACACACACACACACACCAAAAATACAGCAACAATAACACACAATAAGCATCTGAACGAGGCTGCATTCAGTTAATACATCTGTTTCAATATCAAGGAGGACTTATGGAAGTTGTGGTGAACATTTTGACCACGGGGCCCCCCATCAAACAAGGGCCACACATGCTTAAACACAAGCTCAAGAAGCACTTTAAACCCTGACACAACAGAGACTTCACTGCAATTTCAGTACAAAGGGGATTTTTAAAAACAGCCATAAAAGACGTGATTCAACTTTGCTAATTAAGATGCACACTCATCTAAAATGTGTTTTGTGTAATCACCAGCTCTCCCCTCTGGATGAGCTCATCGTTATTTATGTCATGCTGCTATGTCATATTATCAAATTGTAAACACAAACATCTCCCCTTCATCCCTCTTGTTTCATTTTATCCTTATTTTATTATTATGTTCTCTTCCTGTTTCCATCAGAGCTCCTATTAAGAAACATCCCCACCAGGGAGGAGTTATAATAGACCACTTTACTGCATATTCATTTTAAGATCTTTAATTCCCCAGAAGAGCACATCTCTCATATTACTGTGTTGGTGTGAGCTGGGTATTCCATTACATCATGACCTTCTTTCAGAGCCTCATTAGCCTGCTCGTTATCTCATTAGCAAATTGAGTGGACCTCGTTAGCACCTGCGATCTCTGCCAGGATGGTGCTGGTTAGCGGTGCGCTGTTTGTTAATGAGACGGATTTATCAGATACCTGAGTGCTCCACTTTCTTCCCGATGCATTTCAGGTGGATTTCTGCTCTCAAGGAAAACCATCTGAGCGAGGGCCCGGCTGGAAAATCATTTTATCACCACAAACGACATCATCGCTGGTGAGTGTGTGTGCATCATCCGACCAACTTAAATCCAGGCCTTGCAGCCATAAATTTTTGACCACAAGCTTGAGTCACCCGCTGCACGCTGCTGTTCAGATGGTTGAGAGGAATGTTTAAGTTAATAGATAGCAGCCTCCTCCTCTGTGCTGGCAACAACAAACACAAAAAGAAAAGTGGAATAGCAGGAAGAGAGGTTTCCCCCTTCAAAAAGGATGAAAAACAACAGACACCAACAAATAACAGCTCTGCGTTTCCTTTTAAAGAGCTTGTTTGAATTACTCCTTTATTTGTGTTAAGTGCCTGTGCATTTCTGGAAGTGGACAGCCTGAGGAAAGAGGGGCGGGGGTGGGAAGTGGAGGGTGTCCTTTGGGTTAATTTGGCCCTATTTTGTTGGTGGTCATGCCGACGCTGCGTATCGCCCAGAGGGACATGCTGTTATGGGTGGGGGGGGGGGGGG